>JAGYYJ010003051.1:0-66997 GCA_019671005.1 Hibiscus mutabilis
ATGAATTGACAACAGGAACTTTTATTTATTGTTGCAACTAAATACATTTAGTAGTTAAATTTGTACAATATTCTGAATTCAGACCTCTTTCATGCTAACTTTCTCAACTAAATCAATCAAAACATTTTCAGAAAAATGGATATCGGGAGTAAGTTTATGTTAACATAATAACGAAATCCGAACTAAAGCAACTAAATGGATATTGTGAAACTCACCAATTATAAGGTAATTATAAATGAAGCCTTGAACCTTATTCTACATGTATGCAAAACTAACCGCTCTCGGTATGGATTTACAAGTATGTAATGAGTGAAAACCACACAATTTCTTTCTCCATGAAAAATTAAGCCCCATGAGCTGCCATTTCAGGTAATCACATATTTTTCCGATCAAAAAGGCAAAATCTTTACACCAAAATTACCTCAAACACTTGCTAGCTATAAAGTTTAAACCACAACTTAGATTCAAATTAAGTTTTAAATCAAATCACAAATCAAAGTACAAATAGAAACTATATTCTTTTCCTGTTTGATCAGATTACTTCTTCAATAAACCAACAAAAAAGTCATAAATTAAAACAATCAGAAATAATAATGCATAACAGAAATAACTCCCTTATCCGATAAAATCCATCATCAATGAAATTTAACCTCTTTTAAAATCGAAACTACCTAAAAAACACCTTCTTATTAAGGAAAAAAAACTAAAAGCCCAGAGAGCCAAACAACTTTAAAGCATTAAAAAAAACATATTTTGATAATAAAGAACAAACCCAGATCATAAGATTTGAAGCTAAAGGGATGAAAAAGAAGTTGAGAAAATTTACTAGCTTGAAGCTTCCTGTGAAGCTTGTTGATTTCAACAAGCGCCTCTTCTTGTTCTTTCCTTAACCGATCGAGTTCCCTTGAGTTTTCCATGATTGAAGCAATGTCCGGCGACGACATCGTTCAATATGATTCCCTGTCTTCGTCGGAAATACAATGTTGTTTGTTTTGCCAGATTACTTCGTTCTAGAGCGACTTTTCACATCGTTCAATCCTTAGTTTGATCAAAAGTTATACCTTTTTTTCCTTTCAAATAAAGTTTAAATTAAAAATTTGTATTATAATAAAAAAATTATTTTAATATCGAAATGTATAATATTTTTTTTAAAAAGGAAAAAAAAGAAAACGATTAAACGAAAAATCGGTGGATACTTTTTTATTTTTTGTTTTCACTTGTGTTTTTTTTTTCCTTCAAATTGGACACGTGGAAGAATATAACTGATTTTTTAATTTCCCATTGCCAATTGCCACATGTTATACTCAAATGCCACTTTTTACATATTTGGGACTCGAGTGAAATCAAAGTTTGCACTTTGGACTTAAAATGAAAATTCTTTTATGGCCCAAAATTGAAAATAAAAAATATATTTGTTTTGTAGGTACATATACATATTGGGGCACTTTTTTTTTTGAATAGATATACATATTGGTACTTGAATTTGATTTTACATTACTATATGATATCTAAACTTGTTTTTAGTTTAATTAGACCCTTGAACTTGACTTATTAGTTCAAATTAGTATTGAACTTTATTTTTTAGTCTAATTTGAGTCATTAAACTAAGTTAAGTACCAAAATAGTCCTAAAATCTCCACGACTATTGCTCACTGTAGCTGGCGACTTTCCTTATGCATTCATATAATCATGCAGCAAATGGGACAAATGTAGACCCTAACGTGTTTACGAGTATGATATATTAGTGTAAAATTAAGCCTGTTTTGCGTATTTTAATATTTTATTGATAATTTAATAATTCAACCGTTGAATCTCATGTTCTATTTATATGGATCATACATATCATATGTTATATATATGAGAATAAAAGATAAAAGGAAAAAGACAGCCGGAGATAATAGAAGTAAACCGGAAAAGAGTGAAACAAAAATTGTCGAATTCTATTCGATTTTGCATGTCACGTTCAGACTTTTAAGTAAACTTTTCTTTTTTATTTTTTCTTTTGTTCAAAAGTGAATATCCGATTTTGATCCCCAAAGAAATGCAATAGAATGAACGATGTCGTTTTTATTGTAGAAGTATTCATTTTATTTTTTGCACAAACAAATACGGACAAGAGATGATTCAGTTTGTATCATTCGACTGTTTTGGTTCTTCTATTAATTATAATATTTTTCTTTTTCAACTCACATAATCTAATGTTGTGGTAGTATAGTGGTAAGTATTCCCGCCTGTTACGCAGGTAACCCGGGTTTGATATTTTTCCCTTTCAAAGTATTTTAGGCTATTGAACGCTGAAATAAAAGATTTGGGGTTTATGGTTTACGTTGTGATCTATAAGATACAATCAAGCAGAAATTGAGAATACCAAAAACTAACCAACCCAATACCTAGCTATTAAATAATTTTGAATTTTACTATTCAAATCATAAATATATTTAGTTTCAAGTTTTTGGTAGAATAGAAACATAACGGTATCTGTTTTAAGGTTTATGCAGTGGTGGAACTTGGAGTAAAGTTTGAGAGGGTCAATTTAAATTTTTTAAAATTTTAGAGGTTTAAACGAAATTTTCAAAAAAATTAAGGTTTAACTAATTTTTTTAATAATTTCGAGAAATTTAAAGGAAATTTAATTAAAAATATTCAAAATTTTAAAGCTTTATATGAATCTTTAAAAAATTTGAGGGGACTAAATTAAAATTTTTAAGCATTTTAAAGACAAAATTCGAATTTCCTAAAATTTTGGGGCGTGCCCCAAAGTTTATGAAGACGTTTTTTAGATTTATGATTGTCTATCCTAATACAACATCTTTGATGTTTAAATCTAAATTTCCCATCAAAATTCGGATCTTATTCTTTCATACAAATATAACAAATTTTACTATGAAACCTAATTCTCGAAAAATTCTCAATTTTTATATGATAATATTTACGCAAATTTGGAACACTTAAATAAAGGAGGAAAGATATTTGGATGCACAATTGATATTTCTATATGGTTATATCTAGATACATGAGTTGTGAAAAAAATTTAAAAATTTTGAAAGGAAATTTAATCAAAAACATTTAAGAATTTTTAAAAATCTCGAGGAGCCAAATTAATTTTTTTTTATAAATTTTGAGGGCAAAATTTAAATTTTCTAAAATTTTGAGGGCCGTGGCCCCAATTAGTGGCTAGTCCCATAAAGCATCCATCCTGGGTTTATGAAGACATTTTTTTTAGATTTATGATTTGTATATCCTCCATACTAACATCTTTGATGTTTAAATCTAAATTCTCTATCAAAATTCGGTTTTTATTTTTTCATAAAAAAATAACAAATTTTACTATGAAGCCCAATTCTCCTTGAAAAATTCTCAACTTCTATATAATAATTTTTACAATAATTTGGAACACTTAAATAAAGGAGGAAAGATATTTGGATGCACAATTTATATTTCTATATGGGTTATATCTGAATACATGAGTTGTGCAAAAAAGTTTAAAAATTTAAAAGGGAATTTAATTAAAAATATTAAAAAATTTAAAGTTTAATATGAATTTTTAAAAATTTTGAGGGGCCAAATTAAATTTTTTATAAATTTTAAGGATAAAATTCAAATTTTTTAAATTTTTGGAGGCCGTCTGCCCTTTGGTGTATGAAGACATTTTTTTAGATTTATGATTGTCTATCCTCGTTACTAACATCTTCGATGTTTAAATTTAAATTCTCTATCAAAATTCGGATTTTATTCTTTCATAAAAATATAACAAATTTTACTATGAAGCCTAATTCTCCTTGAAAATTTCTCAACTTTTATATAATAATTTTTACAACAATTTGGAACACTTAAATAAAGGAGGAAAATATTTGGATGCACCATTGATATTTCTATGTGTTATATTTAGATATACAAATTGATTAAAAAAATACACAACTCTTCTTATTTAAATTATAAATCTTAAATCTTATACTTTAAATACTAAATCCTAACATCGTCGTTTTACGCAACATGTATCAAAAATTTTCCTTTCCATATATGTTACTCAAATTTAAGCGGGATAAATATTCAAAATTTGAATTTTAGTGCAATTGTACACACAATTTTAATTTCATTCTATTATTGTATTTAAAAGAAATATACTTATTTATTTTTTGTTAAATAAATATAATTATTTATGCATATAAAATATCAACGTAAAATGATACTACGTTGATAACGTTTTTAATAACCTTTAAAAATTAAACCAAATCAAAATTCATATATAATTTTATGAAATTAAATATCACGTATAAAATTTCAAAATTATGAAAAACTATTAGTTTTATATCTATTCCAACTTTTTTTTTCTAAATTTTAAATCTATTTCTAATCTTACCTAAAAGAGAGAGAAATGAGACCCTATAAAAAAAAGTGTTTCTAATGAGTCTAAAACTCATGATTTAAGAAAATATAAAAGACAAAAAATAAACAGCTTGACCAGATACGCTTGCTCTATTTATCCCAACTAAACAATAGTACTATATGAAATGGATATGTTTCCGATGTGGATATATATTCAAAGTTTCCATGTATTTGGGCCGCCTTCGAAGAATCAAATTTTGGTATTCATGTCCGAAAAACATGAGTACTTCATACAAAACAAAAGATTTCCATGAATGCATACCCTACCACCAAAAGTTCTTATACATTAAAGTTGTACGCAAAGTTGACAGATTTTGAACTAAATTAATCTGATTAATTTTAACATTTTGCTTCTAATACCCAACAGATTGAGACTATTTTACCTTATTGAACTTTTCCTAAAATTTAATTTGGAGATAATACCCTTCGAAAATCAAAATTGTGCCTTCAAAGGGATCAGTAACACTTGTTAAAGCAGAAGCGGAAGAAGAAGCCTCCCGGCCTGTCCTCGTCTTCCTCCGCAGCTTTTGGGGTTTCCACCACATCGTCTCTAGCAGCCATCAACGAGCTTGTTCCCGGAGACTCCGGCGGGAATACGACATTCTCGGAAGTTGTTCTTTTGGGCACCATCATCAACTGCTCGGGTGGTGAAATGGTTGAGAGAGAGTGTAATAGCATCTGTATGATTTGGGTGAAGTTGGGCCGAGCATTCGGATCCTCTTGCCAACATGAAGTCACGATTGATGCCAAATCTTCCGGAAGGTCCTCAGCACTAGGTCGAACATTCTGAAACAACATGGTTAAAACTCAGACCAACATGCATGTACCATAATTCCCTAGTTGCATTTGAAAAAACACATGATTCCGTGACATTTTGAGAAACACAAAACCAGATTTATGACGGTAAGTGTGAAAAAAGCCCTATTTCTGATACTACATGGACTTACTAAAGTCCGACTGATAGACTGGGAAACAGAGGTCATTGGTCATTTCTCATCCATTAAAAGGAAGTTCGTACTCAAGACTATCACTACAAAACGTGACCACACATCATTCATTACCTTAAAAGCGGCTGCATATGCTGCTTGTAAATTTGACATGCCCTCGAACGGCAACTTGTTATGGATGAGTTCCCACAACACTATAGCAAAGCTGTAGGCATCCACCTTATGATTGTAATGCTTTTTCTCTCCCTGCCTTAACGTGACCGTGCTATAAAGCTGTTAGCATATGTAAAGGGGTCAGAATCTTAAACACAATAGAAAACCCGACATTTATATGGAGAAAAATATGTGATTTTAAGTTCTGAATAGTTCAACATATTACCTCTGGAGCCATCCAACGGTATGTCCCGGTTTCAGCAGTCATCATTTCAGTTAATGACTCTTCCCGAGCTAAACCAAAATCAGCGAGTTTAACCGTTTTATAGTCTTCAGTCAAGATCAGGTTCTCTGCAATAGGAAATAATTTACCAACAGGGATGGACCTAGAGGGGGACTGGAGGGGGCGGTCTCTCCCCCTAAAAAATTAAAATTCCTATATGATTTAGAAAATTTTTAAATTTTTTTATGTATTTCCTATTGAAAATATATTTTCGCCCCCTAAAATTTTATAAGTTCGCCCCTCCTAGAATTTTATATGTTCTCCCCCCCACCTAACATAAAGTTCTGCGTCCGTCTCTGTTTACCAACATCATGCAAACCTATAAAAGGTGATACAGCAATATCGTACGAAGTTGGCTTAAAGATTGTTATTGCTTTCATTTAACATATTCAATCCGTCTAACAGACATTAAAGCATGATGTAGTTGTTACGGTCAGTTTAAAAAAGGAAACATTCATTCGATAAGAATAAGAAATCATTATAAAATTGGTTCTTCTTGGTTAGTCACGGTTAATATAAGACCGGTTATAAGATACAGAACTAGAAAATGCAACTCATTGAACATAAAAGCGAGCCTAGAAAAATATTATGATCATACCAGGTTTCAGGTCCCGGTGAATGATCCCGTGGGAGTGTAAGCATTCCATTGCACGAGCAATATCGAGCGCAAATCCAATCGCTACATGCATGTCCAAGCACTTTGGTCGCGTATTCAGAAGGTATTTCCGCAATGTCCCACCTAACAGGAGCTCAGTTACAATCACCATAAAGGGCTCCTTGCAAGCTCCAATAAACTGGAAAATGAACAAAAGCTCAGCTAAGATACGAGCCTATTTCCGCTTAATATAACCTAAAATTTCTGGATTTGCGGATATTCTATCAACAATATATCCACTAAACTCAAATAACATAAAATTCAGCAACAATATATAATAATTAAAAAAAAACTTCACAAGCTCTGCTAAGACACGACTTCCTCTGAAAATAATCTAAAACTTCCGGATTCCTCGGATATTCATAGACAATACATTGACTATAATCCGGAAGAACCTAAAACTCAGCAACAAGAATCAATGGCATATATAATGATTCATCAAAACTTCACAAGCTCTGCTAAGACACAAGCCTATTTCTACTTAATACATCCTATATCTCAGCAGATACACTGATATTCATCGACAATATCGACTATAACCCAAAAGCACATAATATTCAGCAACAAGAATCAATGGCATATATAATGATTCAACAAACCTTCACAAGCTCTGCTATGACATGAGCCTACGTGCGCTTATGTTAGCCTAAAAACTTTGCGGATTTGCAGATATTCATCAATAATATCGACCATAACCCGAAACGACATAAAACTCAGCAACAAGATTCAATGGCACGTGTAATGAATCAACAAACCTTGACAAGATTTTTGTGTTGAACTCTGGATAACATTTCAACTTCCCTTGCAAACCTTCCTTCTCTCCTTGCAATTTCTTCAGGGGTTTCCGCTCTTCTAACAACCTTAATAGCAACAGTTTGATTCTTGTATCTAAAAAACCATCAAATGGGGTAAAAAGAACATTAGCTGTCATGTAATAACAGGCATTAATGATCAAATTTATCCTTTTCTTTACAAACTATTATCATATCTATTCAAATTATAAATAAAGTTTATACCAAAACAGTTTTAAACGGGCAGGATTCATCCCAAAAAAGGAAATAATAAATTGAATTAAATTAGAATTTCAAAGAAAAATATTACTTACTTCCCTTCATATACTTTAGCATGAGCTCCTTCACCAATTTTAGGACCAACAAAAAGCTGCTGAGGATCAATCAACCATTTAGCATCTAAATTGAACTCTTCAGTTGAAAAAAACCCATTCCCAGATCCCATCTTTTTCAAACCACCCTTTGTTTTAAAACAATAATTGAAGAACTACCATTTATTGATCAATCGAAAAGAAACCCCTTTGGGGGAAAATCCCACATTTTAAACTTAAAAAACACGACTTTTCATAGCTGAAAACCAAAGTTACAAAGGTCACGCCTTTGCCTATATTAAAGTAAATACTCAAAGGTTCAAACTCTGGATTTTACTTACTTCCACAGTTTTACAACAATAAACCCATCCCAAAAATCATGGATTTCAGATCCAAAACTCCCCATCAAGAGAACTGCTCTTTAATGATAGACAATGATTGTAAAAAAAAGCACATCAAAACAAAATTTTTATAAATAAATACGGAGAGATAACAGATAATCAGGAGAAAAAAAAAAACCCTTCAACAAAGAATCAAGCACTGTGAGAAACAACAAGAAATTAAAACAAAATAAGTAATCTTCTTCTTCTTTCTTTCGATGAAGAAGTGAACTGTGAAAAGGGGGGTTGAATTATGTAAAGGAGGTGGAAAGGAAGACTTTAATGGAGGATTGTGGATCGAGAAAATGGCTGACGAGATGTGGTCACTGGCTATTGAGAAAGAAAGAGAAAGGAGAGAGACTATTTAAGATCGTAAGGAAGAAGACTTGTTTTTTTTTTAGTTTTTCAACGCAGTAATATTCAGTATACAGTAATGGAAATGACACGGTGAATATTTGTCTGAAAAAATACGGTGGTTTGTACTATTTCTTCACCTCTTCTTGGTTTTTACTATTTTCATTTAATCAAAATCTTTAAATTTTTATATCAATTATCAGTTGATTTTTTTATCAATTTTTTAATAAGATAAGACATAAATAATTAAATAATATTTATAAATCCCATCAAAAATAATATTTATAATTTAATTTTTTTTCTTGAAATAATTGGATTGAAGTTTGCCTAAACAAAAGTTCTACGAATCGAAATATTTGAATAATTAAATAAATACAAATTTAAAAATTGTGGTTATTCAAATCAAACGAATTTAAAATATATGATCAAGAATTTCAATAAATTAGATCAAATTGAAACAATTCACTTTTATTTTTTATAGTATACAATCTGAATTTATTTTTTTGTTTAACTATCAATATTCAATTTATTGGTTGATTAATTTAGATCATGTACTGCAAATACTCATTATAGGAGCGACTCTCTCAATCCAATTACTTCATTCACAACACTAAAATTCAAACTATTAACCTTACTTAAGTGATCTAGCGTCTTATCTCATTAGACCAACCGGTTGTTGGTGGATTAATCTTTCAATAAATTAATATTAATAGTAATAATACTAGAAAACTTCAAATACAATTATTATTGCAGGAGCCTAATCCAAATACTATATTAGAAATTTCCAATTAGAACTCAACTCACAAATAATTAAGAAAACAATTCATTTTTTACCAAGTAATTTTACGCAAATTTTAGAAGAAAAAAATAATTTTAGTTCAAGATAAATTTTAAACTTTAAAAATCAAGTCCAGTTCATGTATAATGAGGAGGTAATATAATTGTTAAATTAAGAAAATGAGTGAATTTGGGAAAGATTCTCACTTTCAGTGTGGATTATGAGATTGTTAATACCATGAGGAGCTCATAAAATTCTTAAATTTAAGTGATATAGTAGCCTCCAATTTACCGTTGTTTATCATCGAGTTATATATATATATTATTATATTTTGATACAGAAGCTGTGTAAAAAAACTTACACAATATTTCATATTTAACCTATAAAATCTAAAACATAAATCATTGGCTCTAAGACCCTTAAACCTTATACTCTAAGTTCTAACCATAAACTTTAAATTCTACATCCTACACACTAAACCTCTAAACCCTAACCTAAATCCCTAAACCCTAAAATTGAAAGACTTGTATAAACTTTATGTATCAAAGTATTTTTCTTTATATATAAGTATTTTTTATACATTAAAATTTGTTTATTTTAAGGTTAAATCTTAAAATGTAAAATTTTAACCCTAAAACCATAAACATAAGTTTTGAACCTTAAAATATAAACTTCTAAACCACAAATCCTAAAAAAATCATAAACTTTAAAATTAACATATTTGTGTTAACTAAAATTTACTTAATTTGTATATTAAATTATTATATATATTTAATATTTTATTTGTGTGACATTAAATGATATGAGATATATGTAGGGGTGGGAAATATCCAAAAGTCGTGGGGATCCAAACCGACGGGTATGAGTAATAACCGAAATTTCACCCACGGGGACGGGGACGTGGGAAGTTTTATCACCGAAGCTCAAAGGGAAAATGGGGACGTGAATTGCTATATCCAAACAATGGGGATAACTAAACCGTAACAGTATAAATAACCATGGGGATCCTCAAAAAAATATCCGCAAGGATTTCGATATTTTACAAGATTTTTAAAAATATATTTATTTATATACCCCTAATATATATCTTAATAAAAAATCATAAATATATTATTATCATTTTAATTTTCTCTCAAACCTAGTCACACTCAAGTTTCTCAACATGTTTCTATCTTAGCTTGTTGATATAAGCTAAAACTCTCATCTAAATCTTCCACAACACAACACCGTTTCAATCTTCATCATATCATAATTTCTTCCAATCAAAGTATCCAAACTTTATATTTTAAATTGAATTAGTCATTTATTTTAGTTAGTAAAATAGTAATTTTGTTTAATATTTTTGGGCATGGGGATTCCCTGAAAAACGCAAAGATTCGCGCGGTGAGGATATGGAGACAAAAAAATTCCCGTTGTATTTAGTGTGAATTCTCCAAAACTGTAACTGTAAGTAATGATGACGGAGTGGCGAATACAAAATCGTCCCTGCATTACCCGATTTTCACCCTAGATATATATGAGTATGCATTGTTTTTTTTTTTTCAAATATGGTTATGTATCGTTAACACCCTTATTTTTTTGGATAATGACATAATTTTGTAATTAGTTTTTGGCTTAACGGTAAAATAAGTGCTCAAATTATGTTTTTTTACAGTTAGGTGACTAAAATATATTTTGGGCTAAATAGGTGCATAATGTTTCGTTCTGTTATTTAAATAACGTTTTCCCGTCAACACGTTAAAAAGTTGTCATTCAATCAGAATATGATATATGACCTGTTATTTATTTATTTTAAAATTTTTTGAATTTCTTTAAAAATATCAAAGTTTTAATTTTTTCAATTAAACCCTCAAATCATATTCCTCTCACCGTTCGACATCTCTCATGTATCGGTGGTTTACCGTTCACCGCCCAAGCGTCTCGTATCTCACCGTTAGGTATCTCCTACCCTTTAACTGCCAGTCATAACCCAACCAATCTCTTTTTTTATTGATAGATATTCATCGACGGTTCATTCGTCGATTTACGACGACAAAATGATGAGATTTTTTGTTGTGGTGGTCTGACGAAGACATGGGTGGTTGGTGGTGGTTGAATCAGTGAAAGATAATGGATTTAAATTTAGGGATTTGTGTATTTTGAGTTGAGGTTTGCGTTTTTTAGAGAAATTACACATTTTTAGTTTTTTTTATAAAATTAAAAATTTTCTTTTTTTTAAAAAAATACAAATTAAAGAAAATAAAAAAAAAACAGGTTATGACTCTTGTTTTGATTGGATAATAAAAAGATTTTAACAGCCGTAACGAAAAATTTTTATTTGAATAACAGAATAAAATGTTAAGCATTTATTTAGCTATATAAATAGTTCAAACACCTAACTGAAAAAAGAGAGAGTATAATAAACGTTTTTTTTAATGATTAAGCCTGATTTGATTTTTGCAAAATTTATTATAAATGTTTTATAGTGACATAATTTTGCATCTAAGAGTATGGGTGTCCATTATCGGGTACCCGACTTTTCAGGTACCTGAGATACCAGGTATTCGGTTCTTTGAGTAGTGCATTTGTCGGCCCGTGACAATTGGGTACTCACTAGTCGAGTACCCGTAAATCGAGTATCGAATACCCGGTTTATATATATATATATATTTAAATTTATCGTTAAAATAAGATGTTAGAAGTATTAATTTAAATCGTAATTCTTTCCTTCGAATCTCAGGCAAATTAATACAAAGATTTTTTTAGAAAATAAACTTAAAGTACACATAATAAATCAGTCTGCATTGGTTTATTGGGGTGCATAAGAGTGCATTCTGGTGTTGAATCTACTGGGCAGTAGGAGATTTTGTTTTGTTATTGTATTTTTATTTTTTTCTGCAAGTATAACACTGTTTTTTATGCTTGGCTTATTTGGAATTGCATGGAACTACCATGTTTCTAATAAAATTATGATTTTTTTGTTGATAAAAGATACAAACATAGAAAAAATTTATAGATTTAAATTCAGTTTTAAGATAAAAATGTTAAGGAATCTAAAATAAAAATATAATTTATATATATATATTAAATTATCGGGTCATGTCGGATATCCGGTTAAGAAAAAATTTTAGCTCAAATTCGGCCTAAGTACCCGAAAAAAATAACGGGCCGGATATCCAGCCCAATCGGATAGTTTTTTTAAAATATATATATAATTTTTATAGGTTCGAGTTATCGGGTCAAAGGGTCGAATCATTCATGTTGGGTATTTTTTAATACTCCTATCTAAGAGACATCAAGCATACATGGCGAAGATTTGGTCTGCAAGCTACTGCTACTGTAATAACTAATGTACACGCCTCATAACTCAGTTAAAAATTGAATAGAGATAGAACCAAACTTTTTTTTGTCAGTAACGCAAAGTTTTATATTAAAAATGTAAATTTAGATATTAATAGAGAATATAAAAAATATAATTTTTAAAAAAATGCGGTTGTCCCATCCAATACACATCGGTTCATCATCGCAACCAATCTCTATAGTCACAGAAGTCATTGAGAAACCAAAGGAAAAGAAATGCCAACACTAGTTTATAAAATGTTTTATTTATTTTATAGATTTTATTCTTAAATTAAAGATCTCCAATTCTTTTTTCTACAAATAATAGAGATTTTTTAGTTATGCCAAAATATTTTAAGAATAAAATCATTAGGAGCATGTTTAGAAACTATAGTGCAATTGTACAAAAATAGGACTTAAATGTAATTACAAAAAATTATATTTTTTAACATATTTAGCTGACATAGTGTAATTATATTATAATTTTCTGTGTCATGTTTAGTAATACAAATAATAATTATATATTTACATGAATTTAAATTTTAAAATCACATTAATTCTAAAATTTTAATTACATGCGAAATATCAAATTACCTTTGGAAAAATATACAAAATAAATTTAGAGTTCCAATAAAACTCTTAATTAATTAATAATAACATAAATACGTAATAAATCAGCTTTTATACCTACAAAATGAATATGTAAACTAAGATTGTAGTGTATATGTGATATAATATATTAAATGTGTTCTTTTAGAAGACTTTACTGAATTTTATTTAGCTGCTAAACGTCATTCATTGAAACTTTTTATATTTAATATAAAAAAACTGAGCTTTGTCGGAATGATTTTCCGCTCTCTATTTTCACTCTGACACAATCCTCTTTTATCTATCCAGCGCAATAAATTTTATTTTTTCATATTATTTAACTAGCGATAATATCGATTTTAATGTTAGTTGTCGATCGTTATATATTTTTTTTAGTTTTTTAATAAAAATAATTTTATCTTTGTAGTACGCTTTTTTCTGCTTTTGTGACACGTTTATTTACGTCCTTTGACATGTTTTTCTTCTTTCTTAGTCGTTTAGTCGTTCTTTTATTTTTATATTTTTTCATGGTTAAATTTGACGACGTCACGACTGATCAAGATGACGCTTATTTATAATCCTGCTAATCTTCCCACTCTGAACCCTCGGATTGAATTTGGTTACGCGATTTGCACTCGTGGACAGTTTTTCACGACGCTCGGCTCTGATTTGCAGTTCTCGGTGATCTTTCAATAACTTAATACCCTTCTGTGGTTCGTTTGCTGATGCAGTCAGATTTATTCGTGTCTATCTTTCGTTCGAGTCTTTTGTATAGGTTTTTAACCTTTTTCCATGTATGGTCTTTGTATGATCTAAAGTGGTTAGTTTTAAGAAAATGTCTAAATTACGTATTTAATTTACGCTGATAGTTATAAAATTTTATTATAATTTTAAATATTTTATGATTTAATAAAGCTAGCGACTTTTATTCAAAATAAACTGAGCTTGTCGTAACCATTTTGAAGGCTTCTTTGAATTCTTCCTTAAAAACCAAAGAATATCTAAATTTAAAAAAATAAACTTATTCAGTGTCATTTTAATCGGAAAACACTTCAAACTTTATAAATTGATCTCTTTGATTTTTTTTGGGCCATCCAATCTATACTTGCTCTTTCTTTTCTCTAGGTTTAGGGTTTTTATTTATTTATTAGTTTGGGAGGTATCGCCGGTCATGAACTGTGCGGTAATCACCTTTTTTTTTTTATCTTTTACTGTTCTTTTTGTTTTTTACTCACCATCAATTTCCTTCTGTTATCTTTAGTTGAATCCTCTACTCCTTTTTTTTGGGTGTTATTATAATAAGGTTTTGGGTTGTTCATTGGGGGTTTTCTTCCCGGCACATTTTGGTCTTTTTCGGGGACCTTTTGTGGAAGTAATTTCGAATTTTCTCTCATTGGCATTTGGCTCGGAGAGAACGAGATTTATGTTTCTGATTTATTTATTTTCTGGGGGGGTGATTTGGTATCTGTTTTGCATGTTCTCAATTTTTCTTCTGATGGTTGGTCAGAGCTTTCGACTTTTTCACCAATTGAAGTTTGTCGGTTTGATTCTCTGGCTCCGCTTCTTTGTCTATTATGCATCCACGATTTATGTTCCTTGACGCGATGGTCTAGTGTTAGAGAGGCTTGTTTTGTCTCTGTTCTCCTTTATTTTGTTTTGTTTTTTTCAGACTTGTCTCTATTGAGTTCGTTTGTAACTCTCTTCTTATTTCTTTGTAATCTCCCTCATTTTTTTTTCTAATGAAAGTCAATTTAACAATACATAAAAAAACACTTTGAGGCTTTATTATTCAATTTTTCGTCGTTGGATGAATTTCAAGTGAATATTTCTCCACACTCAAAAAAAGTCTCTCCAGGGTTGGAATCTTTAAAATGCTAAAGTTGGTACACAAGAAGGCTGATGTGTTCCTTTTGGTTGGTACCCAGCCAACGGTTGAAGCTGCTCTCAGCAAATTGGCACCGGGCCACAAACAATTCTCGAGATAAATTTAGAGCGATAAAATCGATTTTTTTTTTTAACTTTAGTGATCAAAACAGGACATTTATTAAGCTTAATTGGCTGCCAAATGTAATCCAATAAAGACTTCTTTGATTTTCTTTTTTCCTTTTTGAAATAAATCTTTTTTTCTTTAAATGAAATTGCTATTATAGAATAGTTTCCTAATCAATATTTTTTCTTGTGAATTTCTTACATTATTTTTCCAAATTAAATTATTTCAGATTCAATAGTTTTTTTATCAGGTCATTTTGCATTTGAGTCATTTCAATTAAATTTATTTTAAATTCTAATTATTTTTTAACTTAAATTATTAACTTCTTATGATCAATTTAGACACAGTCAATTTTAAATTTTAAATTTGAATCAAAATTTACGTATCAACATTAATGAGCATAATGCATTTAACAACAAACTTACTTAATCGGTTCATTATTAAAATTCCAACTAAATCAACCTTAATATTCATACGATTTTCTTGGTTATTAACTATTAGTATTAATTAATAGCCAAATATCGTTGACTTTTTTAGATATTCTCACCGACATCCACAGATTTGAGTCAGTCAAGAAACATTCAGCTGCCACGTAAGTACTTAATTGATACTTATAAGTTTTAATCGGTAAATTATATTATAGGCCCGGCTCGTTACGTCATTTATAGCCATATCATTTTTTTACCAAATAAATCTATAATTGGTAAAAAAGTGGTTTTTAATTTACAATAAATACGAGTATAAATTCACTTAGTTATAAATGACATGACCAACCGAGCCTATGAAATCGTAGTTATCAGATTTACCCAAAATTTATCACGTGTCTAACTATCATTTGCTAGAGTGAACAAGGGATTCAGTTCACTCTTACTTTTGTCGTATTTTCACAATTTCTACGTACGTCGGCCACATGTCAACAAAATTAAATTTGTGGACTTTTTTAACTATTCATAAATTCAAAAAACAAAAATAAATAATTCAACCATTTTTATCAAGTAAACTACATTAATGGTTAATAATATTTTGACAAATTAAAAGTCAATCATTGTATTATGTAGGAATGAAAATATATTTTTAAATATTATTTAATAAATAATTTTAGTAGGGTGGTAAATTATTTGAATATGGATTTATTAATTTTATGTTTGATTTTTTATACTCAAAAGGAGCATGATTTGAACCCTAAATAATGGGTTATACTATCACATATTCATTAGGACAATGAATTTTAACTAATCATTTTTAATATTTTTAAGGTAATTCTAATGTAGTATCTTTTTATACATATTCTTAATCCCTTAACGAAGCGTACACACCTTGCAGATAAAGCAATTTGAACCAGAGTCTTTTAGGATGACCAACGATTTTCCACTAAGATCATCTGTTGGGTTCTTAACTAGATATTTTTAGTTATTTTATTTTAAGATTATAAGTATGAAAATGTTAAAGAAAACATACTCATAATACTTCTATTATGGTTAGTAAATAACATGTTCATATATTGATTTGATGATCTTTTAACTATTGATATTGAATTTATTGGTCGACTAATCTGAATCAGGTTTTGCAAAGGTCCATTATGGGATCGACCCTGCTAGCTCAATTTTTTTTTTCTATTCACAATGTCAAGATTCGAACTCAATTTATTTTAACCTGTTCGTATATTGATTTAGTGACTTTTTAATGACGGGTTAGAATTTAAAATTTTGTCAATAGTAAAATGAAATCCTACTGAAGCTCGAATCGGTAGTTTATGGTTAACCAATATACTACAACGGTTATTCTGAATGTTTTATTCTTAGCATAATTAGATGACAATGTTTAAAGATAATGTGTTCATCTCATTATGGCTAACCAAAATACTACAACATTTAACCATGAACACCTCTAAAAATTGGTATCAACTTTGAGTTCCTGGTCTGTGTTAATGATCTTTGATATATGATTAAGAGACTTATGATACCATAAAAAATATATTTTCATATAAAAATTTAGCTTATGGAATTCAGAAAAATAACAATGCCAATCGAGTAATGTTCAGTAGACAATATTGTTATGTTTTAGTGTAATAATTATATTTATTTAATCTTGATGGATTTATAATTTTTTTGAATAGTTTAAAGGTGATAAATTTATAATTTATTTTATGTAAATGTTGGCACAATAATATGTTTATAACATGCTAATATTATTTTCATGTCATGTATATGCTTATTTTATATAGTGCTTCACAATGATTTAATTTTAACTATAAATTAATTTACTTAAAAAATAATTCATTGAATGTTTCCAATGGTAAAGGATGATGTTGTTCTTTTGCGATGACTCGAGTTCAAGCAACATAATTTATATGATGTGTGTATTTTTAAAAAATTTAAAAATAAAAAAAATAAATACAAATTACACTAAAATATTAAAAAAATTAATCATTACATCTCATATATATTAATTAAATATTTTCCGTCACAACTATTATATTTAAAATTTTAATTTAATTTCCGAAGCATCAAGAGGACGTTTTCTAGTGTATATATAATTGGTAGTATAGTATTTTCTATTAAAAATTCAAAGAAAATCTCAAAGAAAAAGTTTATTATTGACCAGGTCAACCTTGTCGGTGGACTGAAAAAGGAATTGGTGGAGCCCATTAAAAATATGAAGAAACGGGTTGAAGTTAATATTGGAATTTACAAAGCAAGAATACTAAAACAGTTAATATTGGAATTTACAAAGCAAGAATGCTAAAACAAAATAAAAAATGAGACATGGAAAATTATATCACAGGTCAGTTTCGTTACGTTATTTATAGTCCTGGTCCTGACCAATCAAAGTTACTTATTTTATTAATTTTTTATGTCATTTATTTAATAAGTGAATATTCACTCATATTTATTGTAAATCAAATTTAAAAAATAATTTTGACCATGTGAATATTCACTTAGTAAAAATATGGCATGAAAAAAATTAATAAAATAAATAATTTTTATTATTTGGGACCATAAATGACATACTTATGATATAATTTATAATCGGACACGGATTTTTTTAAGCGTTTTTGCTTGTGTTTATTTGGGAAGTGTTTTAAAATAGATTTTTAAATATTATAATAAAATATAAGATCATGAGTATATTATTCAAATTTTAATAATAATAATAGTTAGTGAAGAAGACAAGGAAAGTCACACAAATTATTGGTTTGATTGTGAATTGTTTTGACTTTTTGCAGAGAAACTTGTGAAAAGATTATGTTTGTAGTGGTAGACATTTCACTTTTAGCCACTCAATTTTGACTTCAAAATTTAGACATTAATTCATTTATATTTGTATTATTTTAATTCGATTAGGTAGGCCTACATGCTCAATATTCTATTCAAGTACAACAAAAATTAAAACTTTACTTCAAAAATAAAATAATTTAAATGAGATTTTCAAAAAAATCTGAACGTATAGCAATTTAATATGAGTTAAACTTTACACGCATACAGGGATGAAGGGATGAACCGAGAGGGCTAGCGGGGCGATCACATCCCTAAAAATTTAAAATTTTTATACGATTTAAAAAAAATAAATTTTTTTATATATTTTCTATTGAAAATCTATTTTCGCCCCCCTAAAAATTTATAGGTTCGCTCACTTAACCTAAAGTCCTACGTATGTCCCTGCGCCTATCCTACCTCTTATGAAACCATGATTATTAAGTTAAGTTGAAGCTAAAATGTCTCTAATATTGATGGCTCATATCGATTTTTTCATTAAGCAAGGTTCTGCAAACATAAGATTAATTTATTGATCTGAACTGCATAAATAATTTCATGTTTTATTTATTTTGTACATTTTACGTTTTTTAGACTAATATTTTTAGCAGTGTTTGCGATTGTTGTCACTTTATTGACAACACCATACAAAACTTACACCTATAAGAACATACAATTTCAATTTTGGATGCTTTTGGTTAAGACAACTAAGTTTGCGCATTAAAAAGGTTGGAGAGGCTATTCAGGCAATTTAGTTTTCTAATGGAAAGAAAGAAAAGATAAAGAACATAAATGAAGTGGAGAAGAAAATTAATATATATATATATATATAATAGGTCTAAGATATTAAAAATTTATATAATTTGTTATATTTTAATTATTCATTTTAGATAGATTTTTATACGTTCATATCTTAGAGATTCAATTTAAAGATATCTTAAGAAAAGTTAAGGGTTTGAATCTTGACACAGTGAATAGAGTAAATTAGGATGAAACATGAAAGGATCGCCCGATAATTGACCTCTACAGTACCCGATTCAGATTATTCAGCCAATAAATTTGATACCGATGGATAAACAAATTTTTTTGAAATAGACATTGCAATTACAAAGACCATCATAATTAATACATCCGAGAACTATAAGTTCATGTCCAAAGACAAACATAATCTATACATAATAAGTCACAATCAATGGAAACATGATCTCTACATAACTAGAAGTAATCATAGTAGTATAGTTGGACAGAAAATGAGACTAACATAAAATCTAACTTGAACCAAAATAATATTTTTTTTTGGAAATAGACAGTGCCATTCCCATGTTGTATTTGAGTTGTTTTTGTGTGTTTCAACGATTACAAGTTTATATAGCAGATTACACGTCAATAATAATTTTATAGATTTTACATATTAATGCATTTTTTTATTCATGTTATTTTTCTATCTTATTGTGCTTTAATTATTTTTAGTGTTAACTCTGTGTTATGTTTTAATTCATTTCATATTTAAATGGTTTATTATGATAATCGATTAATCAATTAATCGAAATATTTGATTTTGAAAATGATTTTTTACATTGTTTATTAAAATATTAAATATGATAATATGATAAGTTTTATAATTGTTCAATTGTGATAAAAGTGTAAAAACAACTAGAAAAGTCAAAAATTAAAAGTTCAAACATATAAATCTTTCCCAGAGCCAAAACTTTTTTAAAAAAATTAGAAGGATATCAAAATAACTAGACTATAAGATATTATAATGCATAAAATTTACAAATATTGTTTATAATAGATCAGATCAGTTAATCAATTTTGCTTAAAACTATGAACCGTAACCTAATCAAAATAATTTATTTTAATTTTTTTTACCGAATTCGGGTTTGATTAATCCTTAAAAATTATTTTGGTTAATTGATAAATTCAGATTATTCAATTCTCGATCTTATATTGTACCAATTAAATCGGATAATCGATTGACCGGTTAATTGGAGTATTTGATTCAAGTAATATTTTTTTTACTTTGCTTATTAAAATATCAAATATGATAATATGGTAAATTTAATAAGCAAAGTAAAAAAAAAATCATTACCCATTTTTTAAGGATTAATCGAATTTTTCTATTTGTATAACCTTGTCATTTGAGAGTGACTATGAACACTCAAAGTTAAGTTATTAAATTGAAAATTGTTAAACTCTAGTGTGAGAAGAAAGTTGAGTGATGATTAGTGTAGTTTACCCGCTTTTTATTAAGGGAAAGTAAAAGCTAACGTCAACTTCTAATGGAAGGTAATGGGAGGAACCGTATCGAAATTGAACTAAAAATTGGGTGATCTTATCGAATATTTTAAAAGTACAATGACCAAAATGAATCCGTCTTAAAAGTTCGGTGACCATTTATGTAGTTTACCCTAAAAATTATTGTTGTTAAAGTTTTTTTTTCTTTTCAAAACTTAATAGTGTATATTCTAGTTAATAAAAGAAGGCCCAAATTATTAATAAAATGTAAAATTACACTATTAAACACGATAATTTTTTTAACTTCATAGGCTAAAGGATTGAGCAGTTCAAAGCACATAAATGCGAAAAGAACCCAGAAAGCAATTTAACATTTTCATATAAGTCGGGATTTCATAGGATGTGTGCCCTCCTTGATATGCGTGCTATATCCCTTTGCAAATGTGTTTCTTATCTTCCATTCACGCCTTCCTTCTATATAAACCCATGGCTTCTCTCCAAATTTTCCAACCCACAACATAAACCAGCTTCACTGTTTTCGAGTTTCAACAATGGCGACCACTGCCGAGAATGCCATCGCCAAAGCAACCGGAGAAGTAACCAATGGGAAGGAAACAAATGGAAGTGCTGTGAGAAAGAAAGGAGAGGAAGTTGCAGTTGAAGTTGAACCAAAGACGGGGGTTTCATTCCCTGTTAAATTGGATGACGGGAAACAACTGAACTGCGTTGGTGTCCGGAAGAAATCCATGCTTGGATTGGGCATCAAGATTTATGGCTTTGGTAAACTTTCTTCAAACTACCGGATTCCCAATCCATGTAATTTCAATCTTGAATAATCAATGTGCTAAGACTAAGAGAAGAGTTTGTTGGCTTTTCCCCCCAACCATGTGTTTGATTAATGTCCCAAATGAATATTGAACTGAATTGATCAATGGTTTTACAGGGATGTATGCGGACAATGAGAAACTGAAAGATGTGTTGAAGTCCAAGATTGGGAAAGCCCCGGAAAAGCCCAACAAGGAACTCTATCAATTGGTCATCGACAGTGATGTAGAAATGGTGGTAAGATTGGTGATTGGAGAAGCCTCGGATAACATCAAGCTAACGCCGGGTTCTCTTATCGAGATTTCTCGGCTTCCAGGCTATGTTCTCGAAATGAAGGGTGAGTGATATCTAAAATGTTATTGTGTATACTATATGCAGAAATGTGACAAAGAAAAGTTGTGTTTTCCAATGGTTTGCAGTGATGGGAGAAGTGATATCCAAGGTTGAGAGTGAACTTCTCTGCAGGGCTTATATCAATTTGTATCTGGGAGACGATCCACTTGACAAGGATGCCAAAGATAAGTTTGGGATGTCCTTGATTCCTCTGTTCTAGACATCCGGATTCTCGAAATAAGGCTGTTGATTAATAAGACCAATACCGTTGGAAATGCAGCTGGTTAAAAATATGTAGTTTTCATGTCAATTTAACCTTCAAACCTGCAGAACCTTTCTGCAAAACTTGATCATTGAACTTAAAGATGTAATTCAAGGTCTCAATTCTAAGTTATCGAATTTCGGAGCTCATTTCTTTCAATTCAATATATCTTACAGTGTGGTATGAGATATGTGTTTGACACGGCTGCGAATATATATAATACATGTGATTGCGAACATATAGACTCGGTTAATTAATGGATATCACATTTGCCTTTAGAATATAACTCTCTATTTAATAAAAAAATATGAATATAGAAATAAGATCTCGAGGATCTCCGATTTCATTACAAAAAATGAAACATATTCTACTTAGATTCAAAGCTAGTTCATGTGAGAAATTGGTAAAGAGTAACAGATCAAAATTCATATATAATAAGAAAAGAAACTTCTTGCAAATTATAGAAAACGAAAGAAACCTGTGTGGCCACAAAGCCTGGTTAGTGATGGCTGTTTTCAGCATCAAAAAGCAAGAACAAATTCCACATAAAGATTCTTCAAAGCAATGATCACTGTCATCACTAAAGGTCCCATAATTGCTCCCTGCAAGTTAAAACAAATATTAAGATATTATAAACACAATCCAAAATGTAATAAAAGGAAGAGGGCATTCGTACTTCTAAAATGGATGGGAAAAAAGCAATGCCACCGAAGATGCTAAGGCCGGTCAAGTAAGCATTATGTCCCGGAATCTCATCTTGGATGGCTATGGTTCCATAATCCAAAAATATCATATGAACTGTTGTAAGTAAGATAGCTTCGATGTATCTCGACTCCATGGCTAATTGAATCGCGGCCGGTATCGACGAGATCCAAGCCGGGGTTACCGGCAACAGAGCATTGAAAAGAGCTAGGAATGTCGACATGTAAAGGAAATGAATGCGGTATAATCTGCACAAGATATAAGTAAAACACCCTTGGAACAATGTGAGCTTGACAGTGGCTAATAATACACTGCTGACCGCGTGATCGAGAACTTGAGCACAACGGTTTCGGGTCGATTTCGAAACCGGTAACATTCCCAGAACATGATCCATTACCCCTCCCGAATCTGAAGTGATCAGATAATACAAAAGCCACAGAAACACCATTAGTTCGAATATTAAGTTCACCAATCCAGCTGCGCCTGAAACGATGAGGATTGCCACGAAGAACAAGAGATTCACCCCGGTGGCCAACACCGATGAAAAACTGGTAAAAAGCCTTTTGGTCGAGTCCAAGCTTCGAAGCAGAAACTCTTTGATTTTGGCTAACAAATCCTTATTACCTATCAAAGACCTGAGTCTCCCATAGACGCCATTGATGTCTCCATAAATCGATTTCCAGTCTCTCTTTTTCACTTTTGATTGAATGCTATAAAGGGTATCGTACAAAGGCCTTTGGCAGCAGATTTCTTCGTTATTAATGGCGGAAACTGTCGAAGTTGGCGCGAAATACTGCTTGAAACCATCGACGATCTCTGTTACGTTGTGTTGAACAGCTAAAGAATCAATGTTTTGTGACAAAGTTTCATAAAACTTAGACATATAGCTATCGATTAACTCCGGGATTTGATTCTCGTCAATCCATTTGTTAATCTCAATTATCTCACTGTAATTGTTCTCTTCCAATTGAATCTTCAACGAAATGACTGCCTCTTTCCCTTCAATGGCAATCTTATAAGAAAAGAAAAGGAACCCTAGCATTGACCCTAAGATCAAAAACAAAATTAGTCCAATTCCCACCATTGTATTCAATCTATTGAACAACATTGAGGTAATTTTTTGATCTATCTTGCCAAAAAATGAGAGACTTTTATGATTCTGAATACTATAATTTATTTTCCTTTTTCTAGCCGATGAGAGTCTTGAGAGAGTTGAAGCAATGCCAGGCTTAATCATGACTGTAAAACCAGAGATATAGGCTAAAAAGCAAGGGATTGTAATAGCAGGGATAGAGAAGAACCCTATTCTCTCGTAAACAATAACAAAAAGACCAAAAGTGACGAGCCATTGCATGAGCTTGGAGAAACTGATTACACGTGATTTTTGACGACCACGACGACCGGATGCCGCCCGTGGCGAGAAGCACGAAGGGAAGGAGGACTGGTAGTTAACGAGGTGGAGGAACGCGGCGTGCGAGTCGAGGAGAGAGGCGGTCGTGGTGCGTAGAATGGCGATCGGGATGGCGATTAGGGTTTCGAAGAGGCCGAGGTTAAGAGGGTGTGCCCAAAATGACACCAATAACATTTGGAGCTCGCGTAATGGCATGGAACAAAGGATCGCCCATTGGATCGGGCGCCAGTAGTTTTGAAGGAGCTTGGTGAGGCCGAAGAGGAGAATTAGGGTTAAAACGAGGCCTGCATGGGCCATGGCGACGTACATTGCCATACGTACCGAAGGATCGTCCGACGAAAACGGCGATTTCTTGCATTTTTTCCTTTTTGTTTTTCTCTTTCGTCTTCTTGGGGTTGAATTAGAGAAGCTTGGATCATCTGATCTGGGATCTTGAAAAACATCTTCATCTGCTTCTGATGAACTCTGGTGTTCATCGCCACGCCTGGTTTTGATCTTGTTGGATTTTGAAGGATACTGGGAAGTGTTTTGATTAATTGTTTTTGACATAATTTTGTAATTGTAATCATGTTTTTGATATAAAGATTAGGTAATGGTTGAAGAGAGAATTAATAGTTAAGATCCGAGAATCAATGAAAAATTAATGCTATTTTAGAATTCTTAATGTATTACGTAGCTAATATCTATTTTATCTTTTAGTACTAAATAAAATCCATGTTAATCCCGTGTTTATTTAATTTCCATAAAATAACATATGAAGGCAATTAAAAATAATCTTATATGGTACCGACAAGTATTGAGTGTGTTGGTAAGACACATTGCACTCCTAAGGTGAGGACGCGAGTTCAAACTTTGAAAACGATATTGTTGAGAGGGGCAGTCTCGCACATCGAATATACACCATAAGATCAACATAAGTATTACTAAGAAAAATATGTTCCATAAGATCCCTCTAATATTAGCCGAGAGCCTATAGTTGAATGTAGTCAAATTTAAAATTAACATTTTTTATTAACGTGCCACGCCATCGTATTAACGAGGATTAAAGAAGGCTGATAATCGAGTGATCAAAACGATAAATATTAAAAATATAAGTGACCGAGATCACACATTTTTAAATTTAGAGACCAAAATAAAACACACCATAAACAAACTAACAAACAAAAACTACCGGTAAAGATTACCCTTAGATTGAAGTAGAATTTTATTGAAATCATGTCGAATCCGGTTCAGATTGGAAAGAAAAAAACACCCGACCCACCTTGTTTTCTTCCCTACACCCAGCCCACTTCGATGTTAAAAAATTGAGATGTGCTTGTTTCACTGCTAGACGTTGGGGCATTCCAGGGTCCATAGTACCGACCGATTATACATTATTTTTTAATCAAGTCCAATATACTCGATCCATAAGAGCATGATAATTAATATGGGCAAATTTCAGCTGAGGTTCCTTATGTTTATGGCTTTTTTTTTATTTTGATCATGCATATTAAAAAGAATTATTCTTGTCATTTATGTTTTCGTCCATTATTTTTTTAGTCACTAGACCATAAAATTTATTAATACGATGACGTAACATATTAATAAAAAAATTTAATTTCTAATTTAACTTTTAAACTTTTAAAATTTTATTTTTCACAATGTCGTCTTCAAAACTATCCTCTTCATCTTTCCTTTCTTCTTCTTTTTCTTCACAACAATTCTTCACTTCCCAATGTTAACGAGGCAGTAGAAACGTGAGAGAAAAAAGATATTTTCCCACTGTTGTTTCGTATACAGCTTATATGAATATTTTATTTGATCATAAGAAAGGTACTGATGTTTATAAGGAGATACTTTAGTCTGAGATTTTTCTTAATTGTCATACTTATCAGTGTTGATGGAGTATTTTTTTGGGTTGGTAAGTTGATAAATGACTCGTTTGAATATTGTCGTTCTTCTGTTTGTTGAAATGTCTAAATGGGTTGCACAAATGAAAATTTGTTTTGAATTTACATTATTAGATTTTTTGATTTGATGTCACTTCATCAACATTATATTTAGGCTAATGAAATATAAAATCAGGATGTTCATATACATGGGTACGCCACTTTCATGGCATCTACCTGTTTTTGCTGGAGTATACTGCTTACAAGAAAGTTGTTTAATCATTTGTTATGTATCCGGGTAAGTACGACGAAGCCCTCAAAATTTTTAACAATATACAAGAAGTTACAGTTAAACCCGATAAAGCTGCATGCAATATTTTAATTGAGAAATGTTGTAAAGCAGGGGAGATATGGCCGATTATCCGTCAAAGCTGCAATGAAGGATTATTGTGAAAAAGAAAAAGAAGAAAGACGAAGAGGATGGTAAGATAATGATTTATTTTGAAAGTTTAGGGGTTAAATTAAAAATTAATTTTTTTATTAACGTGCCACATTACCGTATTAACGGTTGGGCAACCAAAATATAACGGACGAAAACGTAAGTAACACGAATGATCTTTTTTAAACGGGTGATCAAAATAGAACTATCCTTAAACATAAAGGACCTCCGGTAAAATTTATCCAATTAATATTTATACATTATATTGATTTGTGTTGAATTATATTTTCGGCCTAAATATTAAAAGGCCTCAAAATAGTTATTTTTTGAAAATTTTAATCGAAAATAACATTTAATTAAGTCTTGAATTTTATTTCGTTAATGCTCCAAACGGTTCGTTAAGTGATGTCATAACAGTTAAAGTAACATACAAGAGTCTTGCGTGTAATTCTATCGTATATTTTTTTAAATACAAAAATTGCAAAGAAGAATCATCATGAAAACTTGAGAAATATTTTCCGTAAAGACAATGCCGCCGAGTAGCGGCGAAAGTAAAGCTACAAATAACTCAATGGCCCTTTTTTTTCTTCTTCTTTTTATTGTGATATTATCTTTGCTTAATTTTGCTTCCATTCCTTATTCTAAAATATTAAAAAAAGGACGACATCCACTATCCTGACCTTAGTATAGTATACTATTCCCCTACAAAAATCCATAATTTTATTTAATTGTTATGAATAGTTTTAATAATTATGGTGAAAGTTATGAATATAGTCCTTTTGGGATACGCAAATTGAAGTTTCCAATAAGCCCTATAATCCTACTATTTCTTGTTAATGTGACAGAGATTAAGTAAAGTAATTTTTTTAATCAAGTGGCTTACAATCTAAATAAATAAGTTTTTATATGCTAGGTTAAAAAAAATTGTAATTTTTTCTATTGACGATAAAATTAGTTTTAATGTTGGTCACCGATTCATTTTTAATTGCCTTATTATATATATATTGCTTTTTATAGCATAAGTTCTGTTTTTATAACACGTTTTTTGACACATTTTTTTGTCTTCTTTTTCGGTCGTTTGGTTATTTTTTATTTTTCTTAGGGTTAGATTTAACATTGCCTGATCTGATCAAGATGACACTTATTTAGTTATCATACTCTTCTCTCATGCTTTGAAGCCTCGAGCTGGATTTGAATACCCGTTCTGAATCACCGTTTCTTATTTACGATTAAGTTGTGGTATTAACCCTTTTGTCAACGTGCCTCGTTGTTATATGCATCTTTATGTTAGTGTTGATGGTTTTATCCTTTATCGTCGATTATGGTGTTGTTCGTATCTCTATTTTGTTCGAGTTGTTTGATTTGATTTTTACCCTTTTTCTTGTATGGTCCTCTTATGATCTTCAATGACTAGTTTTTATTTCAATGATTATAGAAAATTTACAAATTATGTGTTTAGTTTACTCTCATGATTATAAACTTTAATTGTAATTTTAAACATTTCATTTTATAATAAAACTAGCTACTTATGTTCAAAAAATAATAATAGATAGAAAATATAGAGATAAAATTTAGTGAAATTAAATTAAAATAATAAAATTTAATATAATAATCTGATTTTTTATTAAATAAAGATATTATATTTTTATATTAAAATTTAAACTTATACAAGATAAGATAATATAAAAGTCTTTAACTACTAGGCTAATTAGCGGACCTTAATATAATAATATGGTTTGAGTCATTATATATATATTATTATACAAAGAGTATAGAAGACTAGAAGTTAGGTGCCAAAAAGACCTCAACATCAAGCCATAAAAACTAGGGGTAGTTTGTTCTAGGAACTTCTCTTTTGATAGGTCCAAATCATTAAAGAAATAAAGGAGTAATTAAAGTTACATGCAATACATAACACATGTTATTTTCGTAATAAAAGCGTATATTAAATATTAATTAAAACGTTAATTATTAAATCTTTAGGAGTTCCCCCAAAGTCATACCCTAACGAACCATTGAGCACTTGTTGATCATAAATTAAAACCCCAAGAAACCTCTAACATATAATTACAACTACTTTTTACCCTCTTAAGCAATCCCTAGGTTCCCTATACACAATATACTTATCCTACCATAAATGCCAAAGATAAAAAATATCTTTATTTGGTATTTCACCCCAAACATTTTCAAATAACAAGATAAACCCCTAGTTTAATTTAAAATCTATAATAGTTTAATTTGTTTTTTAATCGTAATTTTTGATATAATGATCTTCTCAATTCAATTTGTTATATTTATAATACTAAAATTCAAATTTTATTCCTTACTAAAAGGACCTTATAATTTATCTTACCATACTAATCGATAGTTGATTGGACCATGACTTCAAAGAAGAAAATAAAATGTTTTCTTTGTTGTCCTCCAGTAAAATCACAGAGTTTTGTCATGATTAAATAGGACTGGCTCACGTCACACACTTGGTTTTGGTGAGTGAGTTTTTTAGTGAAAATTTTCTGCATACACAAAGTCTCGAACTCAAAACTTGCTTAAACGAGATATAAAGTTGCTTACCACTTGGTTCAATTCGTTATTTCAAAGAAGAAAATAAGATTTTTTTTAAGATAAGGGTGTTTGCTTCTATACAAGGAAAGTTAAAGATTCATGCTTAGGAATCATTTTTATTGTGTATGACTATTTTGTATTATTTCCTAAAGGAAAAAAAAAAAAAGCTGACCAAAGAGATAGCAAGCTTGCTTCAAGTTGAAATAATGGATGCCCACAAAAGCCTAAAATCACTTGTTGAAGCAATCAAGCAACCAACACCAAATCCTATTTGTATGCCTTCAGTATTTGCCTTGGTTGTCACCCCAGAGAGTTCATTTTTCTAAAAGAGATTTCTTTTTCTATTGTCAATGGAGGATTGGGTGGTGGAGAACCTCTTCAATGGCAATAGAGAATTGCAGATTCAAGCAGCAACTCAACTCAGTAAACTCGGTAGCAAACAAAGGCAGAAATTGGCTGAGACTGGGATTATTCCACCATTGATTTCAATGCTCCAATCTCAGGATTTTGAAGTCATTGAAGCTTCTTTGTTAGCCCTTCTTGGCCTTGCATTTGGCAGTGAAAGGTTTGTCACTCTTTTTCCTTTGTTTTTTTTTATTTGCAGAATCCAATGAAGTTTCTCAGTAATTTGTTCAAATTATATAGAAGATCTCTGTATTATGCATTTTTTTGTATTTAGTCCCTCCACTATAATTTGATCCTTTCTTATAATGTGCATTTTCAAGTATGATTCCATTTTTTACAGTTGCAGAAACTTTTTGAACATTTAAAAATAAGACAGGACAAAGAGAAATAATATTTTTCCATCACATGCTTTTAAAAACACAAGTTAGTCACATTACTTGAGAGAAATAACGGGAAAAGGTTGGTCTTAGGACTAAAAAATACACATTTATAAGGACTAAATTTGTAAAAACGTATAGTACATGGACTTTCTAAAGAATTTGACCAAGTTCTTCTTTGGACAAATTTCTAATTTTTTTCTCTCTTTTATATCAGAAACAAAATCCGGATTGTAAAATCTGGGACTATACCAGTGTTGTTAGAGCTTCTTCAAAGTGAAAGTGAAGAACTCATTGAGCTTTCAATGGCAGCAATGTTGATATTATCTTCTTGTAAACCAAACAAGTTGATAATTGCTTCATCAGGAGCCATCCAATTACTGCTACAAATCCTAAACGATGTTAATAACAGTCTCTGCAGCATTCAAGCAAGGGTAGACGCCATTGCAACACTCCAGAATCTCTCAACTTGCCATCAAACAATCCCATTGATTGCATCTTCTGGTGCAATCTATACCTTGCTTCAACTCATCCACGGCTACGAGAAACCATCGGAGTTGACCGAAAAGGCGATTTCATTACTCGAAAGCATCGTCTTTTCATTAGAGGATTCGGTTTCGGAGATGGTCAGGATTGCCGGTGCGATACGGATTATAGTCGAGGCGATGGAAGAAGGTTCGCCGCAGTGCAAAGAACATGCTGTTGGGATCCTTCTTCATATATGCCGAAGCTGTAGGGATAAATACAGAGGGTTGATATTGATGGAAGGAGTAATGCCTGGATTGCTTCAACTCAGTGTTGATGGAACTTGGGGAGCCAAGAACATGGCTAGGGATCTGTTGTTTCTTCTCAGGGATTGCTCGGATTATGCTTCGACGAGTAAAGAGTCGAGACACGAACTTATGGAGCAGATCATGCAGGCGATTGATGCCGATGGAGAGAAGGTTGATGGAACTACACTGAGATTGGTTCAAGAGATGATAAACAAGCTTAATATATAAATCTTGTTTTATTATTATTTATTTTCTTTTAGGATGATTGCAGTTTAGCCTTTAGAATCATAGGCTTACTCAGGGCAATTGAAATGAAATCTCTGTAAATAGTATTGGTATCGGCCATTGAAAGCTGTTCTTTTGATGATCACTTGAAAATTATTCCAACGGCAAGAATTTGCATAAATTAGCACCAAAACTGAAAACAGAGCCTTACAGTGAATCCGAGGCTCGGCTCGGCTCGGATGGGCTTGTTCAACTCGTACTAAGAGATGGTGCCTTGGGAAGTCGGGATTCAAATCGCAATATCCGCAACCCCTTTCATTATTCTAGATAAACATATAGATTTGATGCAAAGATAATGAGATAATGATTTCATACAGATGATAATCAAGCATTATCCAACTACAGGATTCATGTACATTAGTTAAGCATTAACAATAAAAAAACTAGGCATCAAGAGTGTTCTAGCAAGCTTTCGAGATATAAGTTTAAGACGTATCTCCCTGACGACTGAACATCGAGCCGCTTCTCGCTCGGTTCGTACTTTCCTTTACGAAGCTGGTACCGGTGTGTTACGGCTGAGATCATATATGTTTGGCCTTCGATTGTCACACTCTCCCCACACTGCAAATTCTGATGCAGAGGAAATAAGTAATTGTCAGAACTAACAGAGACGGAACATAAGTAGCACAACAGCGATTTGATGTTATAAAGGTTTATGAGTTTGAGTTTCACAACTGAATCGGACCTATCGATCCCTGTTGAAACACATAATGAATGGCCATTGGCATTTACACACTCATTAAACTCGAATATCAGTACAAGAGAGATCGATAGTCCAACTTTTCATATTTTTCTATGGTTACACAAACCCCTGCCCGAGACTCACACTCGTTCACTTGTCTAAAAGTGATTACAAGTTCTCGATGTCTCGATATCATCACGTCATTGACGTCATTGTGGACCTGAATTAGGGGAAGGGAGGAAAACAACAATCGAAAGATCATCAAAAGCTGAAAATCTGATACACTACCCAGCATTTACATTTCTCAAACAGCTCAGACAGTCGCCATTGCATAAGCTCACTAACCATTAATCAATTTCATTTGCATACACTAGAATCTCCGAAACGCTTGGGAAAGATCGAATCTGTACTTTACACCTTTCACTTCACTTCACTTTACTGCATCCTCACTATCAAAGTTTCTACGCCGAAATCCAAAGTGTCATCCCTTATAGGTAAAGAACTATACCTTGCTTCACAGTTGAGTAAAACAAGTAAAAACTTTGCTTTCCTGGGGAAATTCTATTAGATATCTTACTTTAAACCCATGATCCAGAATTATTCGATCAACTTTCTCCGAGCAAGAGGCAAAACATAATCAACATTTTCCATCACATTACACACACACACATATCTTACTTTAAGACCATGATCGGGAATTGTTCGATTGCCTTTCTCCCTGTAAGAGGCAAAATGTAATAAACTTTTTCCATCACACACCTTCCATTATATGTCCTACTTTAAAACTAGATCAGGAATCATTTGATTTTTTTCTCTAACAAAGAGGCAAAACATAATCAACTTGAACTTAAGACAGCTAATCCACAATCTTAGTGAGATTGTTTGCTCTCCTTTATCCGAGTAACACGAAACATAATCAACTTGAATTCGGGAAATCTATTCAAAATCTCAGCGTAAGAATAAATTTGTTATCTCATGTTTGGCTTTCATAAAAATAACAATAAAGCTTAAACGTGTAAAATAATCAAGAATGCCATCAAAATAAGCTACTACAAAACATATGATCTAAAAACCAACATTATATTTTGCAAAGAAGCATTCTTTAGCCAATTTTGTAGTCATAAATTCAAATGTTTGACAGTTCTAAATGACTAATTTTCCGACCAAATAAATAAATAAAAGAAATTAAGAGAACAAAATGACAGTAAATCACAAGACAGAAACAGGGACTTACGGGAGGGAAGCAACGAACACCAAGGGACTTGGGTGGGGATGTAATTTCGACGACTTTGTAGGGGTAATTACTGTGATTTTCTCGCCTTCTGCAAATTACATGGAATCCATGACTCTGTCAACAAAGTAATTGGATCCCAGATTATGTTTCTATTTTCTTAATAAAAACGAAAAGGAAAATATAGTAAGAAAAATAAAGAAAATATTCACCTTTCGGTTCCTTTCTTTTCTTTGGGTTGAAATTGAAAGCTTGAAAGAAATTTTAAAAGACTGATGATTGAAATAATTTCTTTTGATGAATCTTTTTTATGTTTGTGTAAAAATTGTCTGCCCTTTTTAATTTCATATGCAGTTTTTTTTTAAGAAAATGTATGGTCAAGGTTGTTGGAACTTGGCAGTTGGCGTGACTAATGTGATATTTTACGAAATTCTCTGGTGTTCAAATGAAAGCTTGTTTGATTAATGAATGGTCTTTGAACAAAAAATGAAAGCTTGTTTGTCCTATCCTACGTTACTTGCAGCAAACATGAGACTCCAGATATTTTAAGTTGGTAGTTAAGTATCGAAATTTAATTTTGAGTATTGATATTTATCGCTTCTGATAATATTTTAAATTTTTATAAATATCAAAATTTGTATTTAAGTATCGATAATGTTGAGACATTAACTTAAAATATTATTAAAAAGTATAACATTTTCGATTTTAAGTTTCGTATTTTGTAACATTTTCGGTTGGTGCCGCACTGTAATAGCACCAAACCTATCCATATGATATTTTGAGTATTGATACTTATCACTTCTGATAACATTTTAAGTTTTTGTAAGTATCGAAATTTGTCTCTAAATATCAATAATGTCGTGAGACACTAATCTAAAATATTATCAAAAAATATAACATTTTTGATTTAAAATTTTATATTTTATAATGTTTTTAATTGGTAACAAATTTGATAAGTGGAGTGAACATTTTATAATTTTTAACAGTCGGATGGCCAAAAGATAAAATAGCAATAGTCATCCGACTATTTCAGTTGTTCCCATAAAAATTCCAAAAACACTGGTAGAATCATAACAAGTGTCCTACTAAATTTAAAAATTATAAAAAAATAAAAATATTATCGCCGTTTTAATACCGCTTATGAACTTTTTAAAAAAATTCTTATTATGTCACATCACATATGTTATTTAATTTGAAAATTTCTAGAATATGTGATACAAACCGCTACATATTATTACACTTTATTAATTTTTTATAACTTTAAATACATATTAAGATTTTTACGTACTTATATATGATTAATTACATTTTAAATAAAATTCTCGATAATCGAAGTACGTCGTTGGAGCCAACAAACCACCAATCAATTTCGAGCTTAACATTTCCATTACTATTAAAACTATAACCCTTCTCTTTGGCTTAACAGTAAAAAATACCCAATCTATATTTTTTTTTCTAATTTAATGACTAACATTTTTTTCGGACTATTTTAGTGTCTAACGTTTCAATCAATAACTCAAATTAAATTTTTTTGTGACAGACGTTAAAATTTTCCGTTATCTAATAAAAATACATGTGGCATATTTTTGATATTTTCTTTATTTTTTAAAAAATCTTTAATTTTATAAAAAAACAAAATCTTTAATTTCTCTAAAAACCCCAAGCTCAAACCCTAAATCCCTAAAATTTTCCCTTCCTACCATCGGTCACCTTTACCTTCGTCGGTCCCCAAGACTAAAAACTCATCATTCCGTTTCGAAAACTAGCAAAATGAATCGCCGATTGTTCTGTCGATAAACATGCAACAATGAAGAAAAAATGACTAGTTGAGCTTCTAGTTAGGGGTGTTCAAAATTGAGTACCCGCATTTTCGAATACCCGATTTTTTGTCACAATAGAATAATTGGTCTGTATCCCGGCCTATGGACATCGGGTACCCACAAGTCGGATAATAGATTACTCGATACAAATTTTAAACTCTTATTGACATAGCCACAAATTTAAGCACCGGTAAGTGGTAACCCCATCTTCTTCCCCATAAATTTGTAACGGTCAAAAAAGAAAATACAATTATTCTTCATACATTAAATTATTCAAACTTAATCACAGTCATAACATAATCTTATAAAAGTATTTAATTTCATTCTAACTATATATGAACTCAACGTTTCTTCCTATCAAAAGATTATTAATTCTTGATTTAATGAGAAAACACTTTTCATTTTACATTAAACATAGAAGAGAATATCCAAGAGATGAAGAGGTAGTACATGCGAAGCTTGAGCCTTGAAGAAGAAAGAGTGAGTGGCGACAAGTGGCGACGGACCGATGATGGAGTGCGGTGAGATTGAGAGAGACCATGAGTGCAAATTGTGAAGGGAGAGTGTTTGAGGGATTGGGATTTAAAAATTAGGTTGTTTGATTTGGGAATACAATGAATATAAGGGTATTTTATTTAAATAATAATTATATTTAAAATATAAAGAATAAAAAAATTAGGAACCGGGTAGTCGGGTACCCGACTAAGACTAATTTTATGGCCCGGGCCCAACCCGAAATTTAGTGGGTTGGGTACCCGACCTTGGCAAGAATTTTTTTTGGGTAAATACCCAATTTTTTATTTTCAGGTAGTTGGGTCAGGTCAATCAGGTCGGATATTTCTGAACACCCCTACTTTCAATCAACGACTAAAAAGTTAGAGAAATTAAACGGTGAGGTACGCGACGCATGGACGGTGAACTGTAAACCGCATTGTTTTTAAGGGGAGTAGTTGCGCCATAATTTTTAAAGGAAAACCCTTTTTAGTGTTAGTTTTTTTAAATAATTTAGTGTGTACAGAGAAAAAAATTATAAAATTTGTATTCTCATTTGAGAAAAAAAATTATTTTGAATTATAATTCTTAAATTTCTAGATCTGTCGCTGCACCCTAACCTTCGTAATATTAGAGCTTGAAATTTGGGACTCCAATTTAGATTGTTTCTTTATGAATTTGAAATATTGAGGTAAGTCAAAAATTATGTTGATGGTGGCAGTGGTGTCGTGTTTGGTCAAGAGTGATGCTTTAATTACATCCATCTCAAAATAATTTGATCCGATTATTGATCGAACGGTGGAAAGGAGCTCCTCCGACACATTGTTTCCATCCATTCGGATTACTCTCGGAAAGCCTATTCCCCAAATTAATCCCACGAATGTGATCCTGATTTCGGTACTAAGGATAAAATTGTTTAATAAAGGTGAGCACAAATGCAAGAGTTATGAATTTTGAGGACTAAATGCTAAAATGTTCAGTCGGTAAACATGTTAATGGATGACGGGAGCGTGTCAAGAAAAATTTGAAGAGGACGATACAGTTAGGTTGATTCAACCCAAATTCTAGTTTTGTTTAGAAATATAATTAATTGTATGTGAGTATTTGAAAATTTTAATATATATTTAAAATAATTATTAATAATGTATAACATTAATATTGCTTAATATGTGTCACCCGTTTTAAATTAATCTATTTAGTTTTTTTTATTTTTTTGTTGGATAATTGTGGTCGGTGAAAATAATATTTAAGATTTTACACTTTAACAAATGTTCAAATTATTTCAAGAATTTTATTTAAAAAGTTTATAGTTGAGGATTATGACGAAAAAAGTTAAAGTATTGTCGTATATCAAATTTTAATATTTTTTTTCTCTGCAATTAGAGAGCGCCGCAAATTTTTTTTATCTTCTTAGCCGGTGATCGGTTATCAGTTTTAATATTAATTGTTGACCATCGAGTTTAATATTTTTTTATTTTTTTTATATTTTAATAAGAATCTCTGCCTTTGTGGCACGTTTTTTCTTTGTCTTTGTGCCACACTTTTCTTTGTTTTTGTGGTTTCATTTCATCTGTCGTTTTGGATGATTATAATTATGTCGGTGGTCGTAGAATGTTATATCCTCACTCCAATAATAGTTATTTGTTGATATAATCAATCATGGGTAGCGGAATATTCTGCTTGACAGTTTAAGTTGCTCACCACTCCTTCACATCGTTATGTGTCTCAATTTGATAGAAACAAAGAGATTTAAAAAAACTTTTGAATTTTTATGGTATGCTATTCTATATGGAAGTATTTTTTTTTTTTGCACTTTTGGATTTGTAAGAGATTTTGATGGATTAGTTTATATTATTCTCTATTCTGAATGAGTTATATTTGTGATATTTCTATAATTTTTTTAATAAAAAATCAGCGATCATTATTAAAAAGATTAAGGATTATAATAATTAATACTAGTTTATATTAACTATACCCCACATGTAATTAATTACTTACCAAGTTTTTTTAACTCGTCTATTTTTCGTCGTTAACGTCGGTATGATCATTTAGAATATTCACTGACATATTTAATCGTCAAGATTTTTTTGATTTATAGACTCAAAATTGATCTTGACGCACGACTCCGTTTTTATATTTAGGATGCCTCAACAGCCTATTTTGGCTTGTTCGTTTAAAAATTCGGCCACCATATTTAACCATGAGTCCATGATTTGATTTTTTATTCTTTGTTTCTTTTTTTATTAAAAAAACGACAGAGTCTCACCAAACCAATTAATAGTATTCTATTTTTTAGTTTTGTTTAAAAGTGTTTTAAAAGAGTTTCTAAACTCTACCCTTTTATTGGATTTCTTTTGAGGAAAAAACACATTTTTCTCCGAGAAAAAAAGGAAGGGTATTCTAGTTAGAATTGATGAAAAACACCCCCCCAAGAAAATATCAATTTTGCTTTATTCTTGGGATAAAATAAAAATGGCTTAATTATAAAACAAGTACTTAAATTTTATTATTTTTTGTAATATGTGTTTAAATTATTTTTAAATAAAATATGTGCATAACTTTTTATTTTTGCCCGTTTTAAAGTTAATCTGTCAAAAAAATTTATCACCTATTTATAGCTTGACACGTGACTTTTATTTTATTTATTTTTTATCTTATTTAAAAAAACAAACTGAAAATAAAATAAATTAAAAATATCCCAAGAATTTAAAAAATTATAAAATAGTTCAAAATCCCTAAAACCTCAAACCTCAAATTCTAAAATTAGCATCATTGTCGCCACCGACAGCCTCGTCTGACCTCATCAACGCCGTCGCTGGAGTCTCTCGGCCATTTCTCCCAACCATCTATCGTCGGGAGGTGCGTCAATCGGACGACGAACGCAAAAAGCTCCAAACGTCGACGTTCGATTGGCACGTCTCCCGCTGGTTACCGGTAATGGGTGGTTGGGAGAAATGGGAGGAGAACTTCGGCAACGACGATGGTGAGGTCCAACGGGGCTATCGGCAGCGACAATGACATTAATTTTGGAATTTGTGTGTTTGAATTTAGGATTGTTTTTAAAATTTTGAGAACTTTCTAATTTTTAAAAAAAATATTTTCGCTTTTTCAATTTTTTGAAAAAAATAAAAAATATCAAATTCTAATTAGGTGTTATTTTTTTAACGAAATTATCTTAAAACAATAACGTAATAAAACTTTAAACAAAAAAATATTAGATACTTATTTTAATAAAAAATAATTTAAATATTTATTACAAAAATATAAAGTTTGGACACCTATTTTATAATGAACCCAATAAAAATAAGTGAGAAATTGGTGTTCAAATCATCATAATAAATTCGCGATGATTTGTGCGAAAGTATAGAAAATAAAATATGTGGCTGTGACGTGGAAACCGAAACCAAGCACCAACGCGCTTTCTAAAGCAACTGAGATTGATGCCTGCTATAAGCCTATAACAATAGAAGGGGAAAATTAATGGTAGCTCTTAATAATTTATACTAGGTATGTCGAGTCAAATAAAAAATTAATTAATTGAGTTAAAAAAAATTATTTTATAATTTAAATTTTATTTATATTTATTTCGAGTGAATTTTGCAAAATTCGAATCAATTCAAGTTGTTTAAGTTTCTGTTCAAAATTAATTATAAATATATATAATGTAATAGTAATAATTGATTTCAATTTAAACGAATTGTTATAATTATATACGATATACACATGTTTTTTCATATGTAATAGATAATATCAGGAATAATTGAGAAACCCAATTCAAATTTGAAAATAGATTTATTAATCATTTAAAATTTTGAGTTATTTAAAGTTTAGTTTTATAATTCAAACTTTATTTAAATTTTTGAAGCTTAATTTATGAAGGTATGATTAAAGTTAAATCAAATAAATTAAATTTTTTTCATAACTATAAAAATAAATAAATAAATTATTTTTTCAAATCAGGACGAAATTTTACTCACCCATATTTTATACAGCTAAATTATAGGTTTGTTTTCCTTTCCTATAGAGTAAAAAGAAGGGAAAAGAAATATGACTCCACAAGTCATAAAAGTGGTGCCTTAAAAATAAATGGTGCCCTGAAATAAGGACGTGTCACGTAATATGTCAACTTTTAAAATTTGATGTTAGGTTTATAGAGGAAAATGTGATTCAAATACAATTACTTATTATGATTTTAGGTATTGGTGAGTTTGGTGTTCTATTTTTTTATTATTTAGAATTGAATTTTTACAGAAATTCAATTTACTTATTTAATCACCTTATGACTATCTAAAAAAATTCAATTTATTTATTTAATTTATTATATAAAATAAATATTAATAATTGAGATAGACTTCTGTTACACATAAAATATTTTAATTTTATATTAATTTAGGGTAATTGGATGAAAATGTAAAATTTTATAAATTAGTGTAAAATTATAATAAGCGGATCACAACTCTTAATAATTATATATTTTAATATGAAATAAAGATATCGTTATTTTTTTGCTTAACTATTAGTTTCTGACCCATCGGCCAACTAATCTATATTTGATTTTGCAGAGACCTATTATGGAGTGTCTTTCCCAACATAATTTTTTTTCATTCACAACATCAAGTGTCGAACTCATAATTTTACTTCAAAAAATCTAATGTATCATCTTATTAGACAGCTGATTGTTGGTAATAAAAGTATTGTTATTAAATATAATCTCGATAGAAACCCTTGTTCAAAATTCAATTTTATATGGAAGAATGAGTCTATTTCACAAATTTGAATTCCAATTGAACAAAACATGGGTTGGGAATATCTTAAGTAATTTAGTAGAATAAGCATTAAATCTCTTAAGTAATTTAGGGTTCAAATCCTAATTAAAGAAAAATTGAGTTGAGAATATCACCTATATATTGAGTATCTGCAAAAACTAATGCAAAATAAATTGTTCACTTTTATACATATTGGGTCTTTTAACGAGAAATTTTTTTATGACAAATTAAAATGTTTATTTTATACATACGGTAAAAAAGTAGAATTGGTTGAAGGGAGAATCTTACCTGCACCGGTAGTTAAAACAAAAAGTTTTTACAAGCGTCTTAGTTTTAGGGTTAGGGTGTATAAATTTAGGTTTATGGGTGTGATTAGAATCTAAGGTTTAGAGGTTTGGGGTTTAGGTTTTAAGACAATATGTTAGGGATTTGAGTTTTAATCTATAACCTTAAATTATAACCACAATCCTTAAATTCTAAAGCCCCAAACATAAACCTCTAAATTTTGAACAAAAAATTAAATCTTTAAACCCTAAAACTAAGACACTTATTAAAACTTTTTATTTCATCCTGTATATAGAATAATTATCATGGGTTGAAAATATTAAAAGAATAAACAACACTAAAAACACCTTGAGTTGGAAAACTGGTTTAAACAACATTTTTCATTCCAATTTTACTTCGTTTTGGCTTTTGATGACAAAAGTGAGAAACAATGAAGAGCTGGGAATAGAAATCTTTTGTTTTTTTTTAGTGTTTTTATCTATATACTAACATTAAAAAATAAAATTTAAGATTTAAATTTTATAATTTAAGGTTTATAGTTTAAATTTTTAGGGTTTAGAAATTAGGATTAAATGGTAGAGTTTAATTTTTTAGTATTGAGGCATATATAAAAACACTAAAAGAGGTAGATGACTTTTGTTCGAATAACTAAAACTGAATAATGAAACTAAAAAACAATTTTAATAGTATATAATGATTTATAACCTTCAGTCGTTGAACTAAAATTTAACAATATGGTTTACTACTAGAACTTAATCACGGGTTGTATAGACCTAACAAATTTGACTCGAGACTCGAGAACTGAACTGATTTATTCGAACTGAAATTCGAAATTGACTCGAATATGATAATCCGAATTTAATTCGAAACCTGAAATAAATTGAATCGAACCGAATTTCAGTTGAACCGAATTTTAGTTGAACCGAAAATAGACTCGAACTAATTTTCAACCGAACTGAATGGACTCGAACCAATTTTCAACTGAATCGATTTCACTCAAACTGAAAGCAACTCGAAATAAAAAAATATTAAAATAAATAAATAAAGATGAGATGTGAATTATCGCACAACACACTAAAAAGCCAAATATACAAGCTATATAAAGTCATATATAGGGTGGAAAAACCTAACTCGGCTTGAAAACTCAACTAAAACGATCGATCTCCTATTAATCTGATATTGCCCGACCCAAAGTCTGAACCCGATACACGAACCGAAATCACTATAGACCCGAATTAAAACGAACCGAATTTAAATCAAATATAATCAAACTTAAAATAAATATAATCAAAATAATCTAAACCAAACACAAACCGAATGATTCGATTATCACCTATAGTTACAACACCTGCACTTGAATTACCTATATTTGGAGGAACAGGTTCCTGTGTATACGGAGAAACAATGGAGAAATTTGTCTTTTAACTCCAACAAGGATGTTGGGGGGGAAAAAACGAAACTCCAAACAACAACACGTCCAACACGCGCTTCAATCTGCGGCTATCCAAATTCCCAACTCACATTTAAAATCCATCCCAAATACCCATTTTTCTCTCTCACTAGATCATCAAAATTCAACCTTCAGATCATTGCCAGAAAACCAGTTGTCAAAACCCCAGAAATAAAATCAAAGTCTCGGTGTGGGTGTTTCAAGAAGGAAGAAGAAAAGCAGAGGAAAAGCTTTGAATTTTGAAGAATTTGCAGAAGAGATTATGGATTACATGTTATGCGATGAACTATTACAAGAAATATTCAAAAGACTGCCATCAACGCCATCGTCTTCTTTATCAGTTTCCTTAGTTTCCAAGCGTTGGCTTAACCTTTACAGAAGCTCAAAAGCTTCACTTTCTCTCAGGTTTTTCCCCCATATTTCAGTAATTGTTTCTTTATCTTCTCTTCTTTCTTATTACCCTTCACTTTCTTCTCTCTCACTTCATGTCTTGTCGGATTCAATCACCAACAAAACCAATTCAAGCTCTGCCTTCTCTGATCACCTGCTGTTCATAGTTGCTTCTTGTTGTTCTAATCTTCATCATCTTAGGTTCTTAGCCGGTCCAGTTTCTGTTTCTTCTTTGTATTCACTATCAAAATCCTGCTCTCAACTTACTTGTATCACTGTTTCTTTATCCAAGCCTCTTTTCCTTAGCTGGGTTGTTTCATTTCCTTGCTTGAAGGAGTTGTGTTTGTATGTATGCCCCAATGAAAGAGTTGATTATGAAGTTAAGCGATTCGGGTCGTTTTTAAATGAGGAACTAAATGCAGAATTCGGTTTAGAAACTCTCTGTTTGTCTGGGATTCAAGCAGATGATAAGGGTGTTGGTTGGCTATGGAGGAACTGCAAAAGGCTCAAGAAATTACAGCTGAAGAGCTGTGAAAATGTTGGTGATGGAGAATCATTTTCATCGTTTATCTTGTGTGTTAAAGGTCTTCAAGAAGTTGAATTAAGGAAATGTAGGTGTATTGTTGATGGGGTTTTGTTGAGATTGGCTGAGAATTGTGTTTCATTGAATTCTCTGTTGGTTTATGATGGAGGAAGCAAAGAAGGTTTGCTGGAGTTCATAAACACTTGCAGGTCGAATCTGCAGAAACTCGACCTTAGATTGCCATTAGACCTAAACAACAATCATCTCGCAGCCGTCGCAATGAATTTAAGACATCTCTCAACAGTCAGGCTTCAAAGTTGCTGTCTTGTTACCGGTGAAGGTCTAAACACTCTTGGGACTGCCTTACAGAACAGTCTTGAAGAACTGGCATTGATAAACTGTGATGTCGCGGAAAGAGAGATAGGGTTGCTAGCCACCTTGGGGCAAAACTTAAGGATGTTGAGGAAATTGGACTTGTCTTATAATGAGCTATTGGTTGATAAAGAGCTTGTTTCGATGCTCATTTCATGCAATAATCTGACAGATTTGAAGTTAAGAGGATGCAGGAAGATAACTGGTGTAGCCTTGGTTTCTATATCTAAGAACAACAAACGTTTGCAAAGTGTTGATATTATGAATTGTCCCGGGATAGGAGCCGAGGCTGTCGAGTTCTTTGTTTTGAACTGTTCACATATGAGACAAATGGTGGTTGAGGAGAGCAAGGTTTCTGATATTGCAAGAGCTTGGGCATTGCATAACATTATAGAGGTAACTTCTCGTTGATCAATTGATTGATTGAAGTACATAATATATATTTATATATACACCAAAACTCTTGCTTGTTTGCTGTAAATATCTCATTTCTTCATGTTCTGTAATTGAAAGGAGCTGCAAAAATCATGCTTAAAACTGTTTGTTATTGTAATAAGACACCTGCAATCTAATAGAAGTGATTGCGGATGTTAGAATTCGAACTTCAAATGTATCATATTTTACCTTGTAAGGGTGGCATAAATTAATCAAGTCTCAGATTGATACTGCAAAACATTTTTTATATTCATGGTACTTACAAGTTTATGAGTGCATTGAGTATCAATGTTTACAATCTTTTTGCATATAGTGAATCAAGTTTTTAGTTTTAGTAATCAGAAATCACCAAATATATTTCTACTATTGGGGCAAGGTATTCACTCGACTATGTTGCCCCGCTTGTATTTTTGCACATGGATACAAAGATATGATGCTTGAAGCAGGGGCGGAGCCAATAATTTATCTAAGGGGTGTCATTTTTTAAAACAATATTTAAGAGGGGTTAATTATGTATAAAGGGGTGTCAATTATATATATTTTTAATTTTTTATATACAAATCATACAGAAAAATACAAGTTTTCAAAAATTTTGGTTGTCAATTGACACCCCACCTATGCATGTGGCTCTGCCCATGGCTTAAAGGACCTAGAAAAAAGTTTAAAAGAGTTTAACAAGCCCGTGTTGGACATAAACTCATATACGACATTCACACCCGAGTCTGAGCAACATAGAGATTAGATTAAATAAAATGTTCTCTTAGTAGTAGATTGAAAGCAGCCAATTAGCCTCGTTCTCAGGTTGCTCACCCACAGAAAGCTTGATGTGGTTATCTGATCTGTAAACAAACGAGTTGCTTTTGTAATAATAAAATTAGCCATTTTCTTGGAAATATATAAATTAGTTTCTTGGAATGTTTTGATGTCTTCCTCATGGAGGGGTATAAGGTTAGATTCAGCCATCATGATGTTTACATAAGGAAATGTTTCATATTATAATGAAGGCAAATATCTTCATCGGGATGAATATGATAGCCTGGAAGTGTCACAATGCAAAAGTGTGAGCCTTCCTTACCAACCAACCAACCTTGACGCGCGTTAATGCTTATTTTTCTTGAAGTAGTCGTGTTCGACATCTGTATCTACAAGCATGGTTACGGAATTATGACCTTTAAAAGACTTTCCAAATGTACGGAAATAATAATGGGAAATAATAAAATGGTCTGCAGTTGGGCTGTATCTGTGATCATGGTTTTTAGACATGATCTTTAAAAGATCTGCAGTGGGGCAATAGGAGTACAGGGAAAACCATGCTCATAGATACAGAAGAGCAAGCAAAGTGTAACATAAGGAAAACCAAGGGAATTTCGCAACCACATGGACAAAAACAAGACTAGACAGAACAAACACTTGGATGGAAATCTGTCTGATCCTAAATGTGCCCACGTTAAAAATTAAAGTTTAGAATTTAAGATTTATAATTAGGATATAATAAATTTAAGGTGTAAAGTTTAAAGTTTAAATTTTAAAATTTAGAGTTAAAATTTATAATTTAATTTTAATTTTTTTTTAGCATGAGGTATAAAAAAAGTACGAGGATTTTTTTCCAAACAGTTCCCAGCCCAGCTAAGCATTGATGTTCAGTCTGCCCCAGACGTCATCCACTATGATCTTTCCCAGCATTGTTGACCTCGTCCAGTCGTCCTGAAGTCCAGAAACACTGGGGAAAACAATTAATGGACTTACATAGCCTTAGCCTTAGCCTTGGCGAGGTCATCAGCCTCCAAAATTGATGGAAGTTGGAATGTTTAGTAAAGTGACCTGTATGTGTCACGCACAAGCTTTGCATGGATTAAGCTTCCACTCCACAACATTAATCTCAACCTAAACATTAACGGGAACAGTTGTTCGAATCAGATAGGAAAGCAATCATTTCTTATAAACACAATTATTTAATTTATCAATTGGCTAATCCGAATCAGATATTATAAAGACTTATTAAGAAGTCAACTAATTTGTTCATTCTACAAAGTCGATATTTGAAACAATATTATAAAATAATATAGTTTTCTAAATTAATTAGTGTTCCGTTTTGACAAATATTTAATTCAAAATTTAACAACTTTAGTCTCACACTTCATGTTGACTTTCAAGGTAGTGACACATATCACACTAATTATTTTAAGATCATTTAATGTTGTTAATAAAATGTTAAAATGATCATGGAGTACTTTTTATTAAATAAAATATATATGTACTAACCATATTAAATATTTTTAGCAAATAAATATTTAATTTAAGGCATAATGATAAAAATTCTCTCAATGTTTGGAGAAATTACGTTATATGCCCTCTTCATCACGCTAATCATGGTTCCAACCAATAAAAATCATCCACTTAGTCTTTTATGTCATCAACCCACTCATATGGTAAATTTCAAAATAATTTTTTTAAAATTTGATGTATAATAAATATAAGTGAAGATTCACTTGATAAAAAAATTATATAAAAATAATAATAAAATGAATAATTTTTATTGGTTGAAATCATAACTGGCGTAACAAAAAATGTCCATAATATAATTTCTCTAATATTTATCACTTTTTTCAATTGTGCTCTTAAAAGTTTTCTGTCAATTTAAACCACTCTAACGTTTTAGTTTTTTTCAAATATTTTTTTTGAATGGTTTTCAAATAAATTTTTTTAGATGATCAACTAACTGTGAATTAATAGTCAATATTTTTTTATGTAATATGATAACTTTGAGAGCGTAATTGAAAAAGAGAGAGCTTAAAGTACAATTTGCCTCCTAAATTATATTTGTTTTGCCAAGTTGTCCCTAAAGTGTTTTTGAGAAATTTTATTCACCTTACCTTTAAACGTTATTAGAATTGTCTTATTTTTCTGTCTATTATAAGAAAAAAAATCAATCAGAATGTACCATGTGACATTGTTAATCAAAGAATTGTGATTAATTTTAATGAAGAAGAGCAAATGAATTTTGTTGGTAAAATAACTGGTATCCAACATATTGGCTAACTAATCCGGTTTGAGTATTATAGAAATCCATTATGGGGAAACCTTTCCAACCCAATGAACTTCATTCACAACGTTAAGATTCGAAGTCATGACCTTGCTTAAGGGATCTTGTGTCTCATCTCACTAGACCAACTAATTGTTGGTAGTAAATAATTTCTCTACTTGTTTAAAGAATCTAATGATTTTTAATTGAACTAGTGTCTGGCGTAGAATTAACTGTGACATTAAATTTAATAACTTATTTAAAGGGGCCATATGGTTTGGGTTGGGGATGGCCATTTGACTCATACCCGATGGGTTCTGACCCGATCTGATCATATAGGGTCGGGTTTCTAAAGAAAATTTTGGGTTCGGATTTGACTTTTTGAAGATAATGTTGGGTCTGGTTTGAATTTAAGGTAAAAAATACATGGTCCGACCCAAAATAATAGTTTAATTTTATTTTAAATATTTATGTATAATTGCTACAATGTCTCTCTCTTTATATATATATATATCAATTATCTCTCTATTTTGTCTAATAAAAATGGAATAATTATTATAATGCTCCCGCTATATTTTTATTTTTCAATTAGCTCCCTATTTTATCAAATAATAATAAAAATTGATATTTTTTTATTTATGTCAGGTCGGGTTAGGTCGGGTTTTTACTATAAAATTTGAGTTTAGATTCATATTGAACGGGACATCATAAAATATTAGATCGGTTCAGGTTTGAATAGATGTGTTGAATTTTCAGGTCGGGTGTGGATCAATTAAAAAACCGACCCAACCTGACCCATAACCATCCATAGTTTGGGTTGAAGTGGTGGCGCTTTTCTTTAATCTTTTGGCGGTAAAATAATCCCTAATATCTATACATTTATAACCATTTGTCTTCTTCTGATGTTGGAGTTGTTGAGCCATTCTTTCTGTATGGACAAGCTGTGTATATATATATAACACACAAAAAAACTAAAATCAGCTAGAAAATGGATTCAAAGAAGAGCAAAAATATGAGTTTTAGGTCAAAGGAAAACCTGCTTTAAACAGAGGAAAACCTAAGAGAGAGAAAATGGGTTAACTTTTCTTTCTATGAGAACTGCTTTAAACAGAGGAAAACCTGAGGAATTTAAGTGAAAGAAAACAGAGGCAAAGCAGGGGAATCAGTCGTCCAATGAAAACAAGAAAGAGGGAAACAAGTTATTTTATATTTGGTAAAACATAATATAGGTTTTGTTTCAGGGTTAAGGTCATTTTGATGTATCAAATAATTCTTTTTAATTTAGTATTTTTTATTCGAATCATTTTAGAATTCGAATTGAACGGGAATAAATTTAATTCTTTTTTATCATGCACAATTAAATCAATTTTAGATTTAAATTAATCAAATCGAATTTTCTAAATAATATGCCTACTCAAGATTACAAACATCATCTTATTAGTCTATACCCAATTTACGGATATGGTGCACAAGTCTTGTTTTATATTTTTTATGACAATCATTTACATCAGAAACAACATATGTTTTTTCTTTGGTTCGACAAAATATGGATTGATAAACCTATACAAAATCATAAGAGAAATTTAGAATACAAAATTCAAAGGGGGAGAAAGAAAACTGCGAAATGAATAAAAAATGGGAGGATTATTAAACCCGAAAAAAGAAAACGTTGAAAGATGTCAACTATGTGGTATGGATCATGCTCAACAAAATGACGACGTCGGATTGGCTTGGCCCCACCGTTGGTGGTGGTGGTCCGGTGGCAAATGGGCGGCATGCACTCCTACTAGTACATATGACTGCTGACATGGCTCCACCTATTATCTTTAGGTTGGCCACCGTCCTATATTCTACGAGGATATAATTGTTACGGAATTATTATCGTCTTTTCGTATAATCCCCTTATTTAGATATGTAATATTTAAATTAAAATTTTATAAATTTATTAAATAATTTTAATGATAAAAGATGATATATATTTTTTAAAAAAATTAAATTTAAATAGCATTAAATGATAAAAGGCGACATATATTTTTTTTAAAAATTTAAATTCAAATAACATATTCTGTAAATGTAAATATAAATGAATATATCCAAAATTATTGCAAAACTTTTATCCTTTCCACATAAAATTGATGAATCGGACACACTTATATAACCCGAAACCTTGCCCCCACTTTTTGCAAATTAATCAAAAAACGATACGCATAGTAATGGAGATGAGAGTGATATGGAGCCAATAAAAGACCGACCATGATCTATATTTATCAAGATCGATGTCCTTTATTGACCGACTATGACCAAATGAATGGGATAGTAGGCCCTGTTTTCTATTGAATCTTAAGACATGGCCATCCAAGTTCATGGTTTTCCCATAAATTCATAATTGGTGGATATAATATTAGTCATACATGTCTAAAAGTTGTTTTGAGCAATAAAATTTGGCCGGTAGGTTAAACGACTAATTTTTATTCCAATGCATTTTTTAGGTTATAGATTCTATACTTACTAGGAGCACCTATTTTTTTGGAGTCTTTTCTCACTCCTCATTAAGTATGATTATGATTAAAATTTATCAGAAAAAAATTATTTATCCAATTCAATAAGTTTGGTTTGATAATAGTTCTTTTTATATAAATTTGAATAGAATATATTGGAGGTGAAGTATTATTTAATAATAGGATGACAACAGGGCAGGACGGGTCGGTTTTTGGACGATCTAACCCCAACTCGAGAAACATGGCTCAATACCCGCCCTGAATATTTTTAATGTTTCATCCGAACCGACCCTGACCTCGAAGTTGAATATATAAACCCGTTTTCAACCCGAACCGATCCGAGTTTTGAAATTTTCTCACTAATCCCAGATTTTCTTATTAACTAAACAGAAAATCTGGATCTAAAGAAACAATAAAATCAAAAAATACCCAAAGATTTTAACAAAAATTATACAATTGTTCGGAACAAAAATTAATCAAACATAACAAAACTATTTAAATCAGTCAAACAAGAATAATGAAAATCTAGAAATAATAACATGCCAAATCTAAAAGAATCATTTTTTTAAAGTAAACTTTCATGATTTAAAGGTTTAAATCTGTTAAAACGTGAAGTCTAGCAAAAGTTGGAGCAGCCAATCTCAAAGAAAAGAAAACGGTTTAAAAATAAAAAAAACACAGAAAACAAAACTAAAAGAAAAAGAGTAAAACGACCTAAAAATAACAAAAAAAAAAGAAAGAAAGAAAAGAAATAGTTCCTTAATAACCATCAAAGTCTACAAGTTCTAGTCTATAACAAAATTGAATGATTAATTTAAAGATTAAAAAAATCTAAAAGTGTAAGAAGAAAGAAGTAGAGAGGAGAGGAACGGCGGCAAAAATAATAAAAGATAGGAGAAACTCTAAGTGCGTGTATATATATATATATAAAGGTAAAAAAATAATAATATATAGTATAATTAAAATATATCTAGGTTGGGTTAGATCTGGTCAGAGTATTTTTTTCCTTAAACCCGACCTCACCTCGATCCTAACTTTATCTTTCTCAAAACCCGTCTCGTCCCACCTCGAATCCGATTTTTTTTTTAAAAAAAACTTTCTCTTATTGGATCGGGTCGAGTAGGAACTCGTCGAATACGAGATAAATTGTCATCCCTATTTAATAATAATAATAATGATTTTATTTGAATATTTTAATAGAGTGATTACGATTATATTTTGTATTAGCATAACCTAATTTGATAAAAAAATCTATAATTGATGGAGAATAAATGATCTCAAATGTTAAAATTTAACTTTTGAGAATGATATTACTGAGAAAGATAGTTATCTATTCTGAATATTAACAGTAAAAAAACATAAATCATATATATAAAAACTATTTTGCTTCATTAAAGTTAAAAGAAAATGAAAAGGAAACTAAGAGGAAATCGATAGTTAAAAATTTCCCTAAATAATAAAACTTGAAACAAATTATGGGATAATAAGAAAATTACAACTTAAAAGCAACTTGGTTGATTCAATTCAATTGCCAAGATTTTCAAATTTCTTGCAAAATCAAAATTGTGTAAATGTACGACACTTGTGGCCCCTTCGTAAATTATTGGCTAATGGTCCTATCACCTTTGCAAATAACGTGAAGCCAAAAAAAACTGTTTTTATTTTTTTAATCAAAATATAAATGTTCAATTTGATGATCCCCTAAATTATACTCCTTGTTTCTAGAAATGGTAACTATTTTTTTTAAAATAACTAATATCTGTTTTTTAAAAGGAGAAAAAACTAATATTTGAATTTTAAACTAATGGTTTCTTTTTAAAAAATAATATAAAAACGTTAAAACTATAACCTCCAACCAATTAAGTAAGGTTAAATTAGTTTTCTTATTCATTAAAATAAAATATATGATTAAATTTGATATTTTTTTATACACCGCATAATAGTTTGAGCTTATTTGAATTGATTTTATCAAATTAGAAGAAGTCGAAATAAAATAAATGTTTCATATAACATTAATATAAGAATGAATTGTTATATGTTATTTTATTAGTTCAAAAAGGCGAACCATAAGAATCTTTGTTCATCCACGTCAAGGGCGGCGGACCACGACAATAAATTTTTGTTTGGTCGGTTTGGTTGAGGTCCTTGTTTTTCATTTAACACTTCACCGGATAAAAAAAACAATGAGCAACTGATTTTAATTTTTGAAAAAACAATTATATACCCATAAAATTATTAAATATGTTAATAATTTTCACATAATATAATATATGTATTGAATTAATTTAGTTAGATGATTATTTTGTTCTATTTTTATAAAATATATAAATTAAAAAGACTTTAGTTTGAATGCAGGGAATATTTTTCAAATTAAAAAATTTGGATTTAGATTTAGATTTGATCAAATTTTATGTTAAAAAATAAGATCCAATTCAAGATAAAAATTATACGTTCAAACTCATTTAATAATATTGTTTTTTTTCTATAAAAAATTATATTTAATCTATCAAACGACATTACTATATTTTCAACCTAAACATTTAAACCTAAGAGCTTGATTAAAATGGAACCGCATAACAGTTAATCCAAATACTTAATAAATTTTCGCACTTAAATTTAAATTCGATTATTTGTGTTTGAATTTAATCTCATACTCAAATTAAAACTATTTTTTTACTATTAATTAAAAAAAATTATTCAGTACACATGTTGTCAAGGACAAAATTGTCCTGTTTTGAGGCTGTGTCTTTCGTATTTTTTACATTGAAAAATATAATGAGATTTTTACCTATCTGGCCTCTAATTTTTAATTCATTTGAATTTTGTGCTCTTATTTTATAATTAATTATACTTTGTCCCTAATCATGATTCGAGTCTCTGTTCATGCATAATTGCATGTTGCCATGGGCAAAGTATAATAAAAATTCATCATTGACCCTTTAATTATTTAAAAAATATAATAAGATCTCTTCAAATATTTGAATGACCCCAAAATTTTAAATGTTCGTCATTTGGCCCTTTAAAATTTTTAAAAATCTCATTAAGTCCCTTCAAATATTTGAAAATTTTTAATTATTTCTTTAAAAAATTCTCATTAATATGTATTTATATATTGAAGAAACACAACGAAAAAAATTCTGCCAAAATTTTGTATTATATATTTAAGATCTATTAAATAAAAATCTTTAGTTGACCCCCTAAAAACTACACAGCTCCTTAGGAGATAGAGTTTTAATTTAGGATTTGGAGTTTATAATTTAGTTTATAAGATTTAGAATTTTAAGATTTATGATTAGAGTTGAGGGCTTAGACTTTAGGTTCTAAAGTTAGATGTTTAAATTTTAATTTTTAAAGAATAAATACGTAGACTTGTGTAATTTTTTTACACAATAATATATACATATAAAAAGGATGAGTCTACCCCGTGCTTCGAACACCGCTGAATATTATTAAATTGATTAATAAAGATTAAAGTTTTTAAGGACTAGACTTATAATTAAAATCACTTCAAAAGAAAAATAAAAAACTAGATTTAATAAATTTTTATATTTTTATAGTATTTTTAATTGATATATTAGAATCAAATATCCTAAAATATCTTTAATCTTAATCTCTTTATTTCTCTTCTGCCGCCGCTGCATTCTATTAATAAATCGTTGAAAAACAAAATGTAATTTTCCAAATAATAAATCATTGAACTTTTTTCAACCCAGATTTATTTCATGGCATCCTCGTCTTCCCTTTTTGTATTATAGTTTCTCCTTCTCACTAAAAGGAATCGAATAAATAATAAATAAAAACTTTTGGTTATTGGTTATATAAGGAAGCAATGCTCATCTCCAATCTCCATTAATAAATCAGTTTCGTTTTTCAATCTCCAATCTCCATTAATTGTTTCTGAATGATTTATTAGGGTTTTAATTTTTTTCAGTGTTTCAAAGTAAATTTCGTTTGCTTCTGTTTTCTGCAATTTATTAATAGAATGCGGCAGCGATGGCAGAAAAGAAAATAAAAAAGTTGAGATTAAAGATATTTTGAGATATTTAATTTTAATATATTAATTAAAAATACTATAAAGAAATATTAAGATTTATTAAATTTAACTTTTTAATTTTCTTTTAAAATAATTTTAATTATAAGTCTAATTCTTAAGATTTTTAATCTCTATTTATCAATATAATAGTATTTAACGTTAGTGATGTTCAGCAGTGTTCGACGCACGTTGTAAAATTTTCTTATAAAAAATCACTCTTAATTAAAAACAAAAAAGGCTCAACTACGTTTACTTAATAACTCAAGTTCGACTCACCAATAACTAAATTAAATCTAATTTTTTCTTTGAAGTAAACTCGAATAATTTGTGACACAAATATTCCGTTCGCACCCTAATTATTAATACACATAGTATAATTTATATCTTATACATTAATTATATATGTTTATACAATCAGTAACCTAAATCATGTCATCAAAAATAAAAATACTACTCTCCTTGTCCCGCTCAATATGTTACTTTTGTGTTTTAAAATTATCCTACTTAAAATATTTCATTAAAAAAACCAACAACTTTTAAAAGACATATTTCCCTTTTTACCTTTTTTAGTTTCCCAACAAAACAAAATTTAACTTTTCAAAAATAAAATTATCGTTTTAATTATTTTACAATTTTTTTCTTACACAAACATTTTTTTAAAACTATATGAAAAAATAACAATAACACTAGTGGTGGGGACGGAAGGAGTATTTATTAATTAAAAAATTTCAACCGATACTCAAAAGGCAAAAGCACACTATCTTTTGTCATAAAATGAATAATTATTGGGAGCTAATATTTAGTGAGACAGATTACCGGGGCACCAAATGATGGGACCTCACTAAAGTACCCAACTATGACTATTTTATAAGACAAGACAATTATATTTAGGGTAAATTACATTAGTAGTCATTGAACTATTATTTTTTTTAATTTGATCACTGAACTATTTTTTTTGACAAAAACATCACTAATATTACCTTTTATTTTTATTTTGGTCACTGGCTATTAAGTTTTAATAGAAATGGTGACATTATATGACATAATAACAATTTTAGTCCCTAAACATATACACTTTTATCAATTTGATCCTTATTTTTTAAAAGTTAACTTATTTTTTATTTTATTTATAATTTGATCATCTCACTTTCACTTCTCTTATAAAATAACCATATTATTCCCTTAAAACCATAACATAAATTAATAAGGGGTAATCTAGTTGTTAAGGACCCCGTAATAACCCACGTGTTTCTATCAATTCTCCACTTTCTGATTTCCCTAAGCCGAAACAGTACCTCACTACCCCAATTGTATTTTCTCTTGGAATAATCGAACTTCCTTTTTATCTCTTTCCCCACTCATCACTGTCGCACCACCATGAATTTTGTTAGCTTTGCTAAGCTCAACGCGCTGTCGTCCAATATCAGTTTTTTCTCTCAACGATCTGACTCGTCAACTCAGCTCGCCACTCGCAGAGTCTCACTTTCGATCCGTGTCGACGCTTACAACGATAAACTCATCAAAACCACCGTTAGTGTTTTCTTTAATCATATTTTGCTTTTCTTTTTAAGTTTTTAAATATTTCATGTGACGTTTTATTAGATTTTTTGGCTAAAGATAAATCGATTGGCATAGAAAGATTAAATTCACCTTATATACAATAGATTTCTTTAATTTGTAAATTGAAATTTAGTTTTTAATTATAAATTGATTGTTGTATGAGATTATAGCATGTGATTTTTCACCAATGCTTGATGGAGACATGGATTTAAATAGCCAGCTGCAACACAATATTACTATTTTATCTTCTATGTTAATCGCTAGTTTTTACCGCAAATAATCATAGTTATATTTGTTACTTTTGCAATTGTAATTTAAATTCATGAATGGAGATTTATGAGGAATTCGGTGAGCTAGCCGGCTTGTTGAAGGAGACTTTGGTAAATTGTTCTATATTTGTTTTTTTTCTATGGTGTAGAAAATTATTGCATCACCTAGTCGCGGAATCTTGGCTAACGATGTATCTAATGCAACATGTAGGAAGAGATTATCTTCTATTGACTTAATATGGTGGGAACTGGAAAGAAGATGGTTGTTTTTAAAGGAAGTGAAAGTGAGAGGACCAAATTATAAAAAGTTAAGTAATAAGTTAAATTCTAAAACAATGAGGACCAAGTTGATAAAATGTATATATTTTGGGACTAAAAATTGTTATTATACCATGCAATGGCATCATTTCCGTTAAAACTTAACGAAAACTTAACGCCAGTGACAAAATAGGAATAAAAGGTAACGTTAGTGATAGTTTTGCCAAAGAATTTAGTTCGGTGACCAAAATAAGAAAAAAATAATAGTTTGGTGACTACTGATGTAGTTTACCCTTATATTTAACACAATGAGAAGATTCTCCCATTCTTTTGCTCAGATAATTAATTGTCTTTGAAAATTCTTAAAAACATCATTAATTAAATTTGATAAAAAACATCATTAATTACTTCCAAAGAATTAATCATGAAAGTTACTGGCTTACAACCACTATGATTATGAAATCTTTTTTTACTCCCTAACTCATTTGCCCATTTTTACAATCAAAGTTACCCTTGAAATTGATATCTTTCATTGTTCCTAGTTGGTAAATTAGGAAAAACCACCATTTCAATGTTATGCTTAATGTTGAGGCAATACATTTTACATAATTTTTTAGTAATAAGAAGTTGCAATCTCATAATAAGAAATTTGTTATAAACGTTAAGATTTAAACCCTAAAACTTTAAATATGCACTGCACATAAAGAAATTATCTGCTATAAGATATACATATATAGAAAGAGATATATACTCGTGAAATCTCTTTTACGGAATAAAATTATTCTTTAAGTTGAATTCGGATTTTTATCCAACATAACTGATATCAAGGTAACTTTTGTTATATATTCGATGTTTAAAGTTGTCGAATTTGATCATCGATCATTAAAAGATGTCCATGTTTGGGATTTATGGCTCTCCCTTTTAACATTGTCGTCTCTAAAATTCAAACCTAAAATCTCTCCTTAAAAGAACAATGTGCCTTGTCATCACGTTCAATCATTTTGATAACTTTTGGTCTTTATGCTACAAGACCTTTGTAAAGAAAAAAGGACCTTTAAGAGAACCTAAAGATCACAAATTTAAGGTTAATCGAGAAGAAAAAGTTGGAACCCCCTAACAGACAGCTCTAACAACATGAAGCCTTAAGACAAAAGAGAAACTATTAAAAGGGTTGTCTGAAACCGGAAACATGTTAACAAATTTCTCAGATTCTAAAATCAAATTTGATCTTACACCAAAAGAGAATATATTTTTGCATTATCAACAAAGTTGAATTAGCCACCACAGGCCATGTGAGTGACTAATCAGTAGGTCCAATGGCCAACTCAGCATCTATATCAGCAAATACCAAGTTGCATTTGTCAGCTTATAGGTCTTTACTTTGAACAATATATCCCTCTATCAGCAGATCAATAAATATGCATATACATATATTTACATGTATGTATATATATATAAGCAATCATCCATCAATTCATGGTTATGAATGTATAAAAGATCATAGGTAGCTTTTTTTAGTATTCTCGAACTCGAATTCGGTTATTTTTCTGCAGGAAAAAAATGGCAACTGAAGCAGTGATCATTCAAGAACCTGTTTCCTTGGTGGTAAAGTTCTTTTTATCTTCTATGATTCACAGTTTATGAATGTTTCGAAATCGTAGGCAGTTTATTTAGTGTGCTTCAACTTGAATTCGATTACTTCTGCAGGAAAAGATAGCAACCGAAGCAGTGACCATCCAAGAACCCATTTCCATGGTAAAGTTCCTTCATCTTACATGATTCACGGTTTAAGAATGTTTCGAACTTGCAGGCGGTTTTCTTTAGTGTTATTGAACTCGAATTTGGTAACTTCTGCAGGAAAAACTGGCAACTGAAGCAGTAATCATTGCAGAACCCATTTCCATGGTGGTATGGTTCTTTCATCTTACAGAATTTGCTTAATGTTTATTCTCCATTAATATATAACTCATAACTTTCAAGTGCACAGTCTTTCAGTAATTGTTGATTGATGATCATGCATCAAGTTTGATCCTTAAAATAGCTTTCTTTTCGAGTTTTCGATGTTCTTAAAACACTTAGAATTGGATGATTTCTGAGATCGTTAATGATCCGTATCCGACATAAAATGGATCATTAACGATTTCAGAGATCTCCAAAGCATATAATCCCATATGTAGATCTTTGAGGTATTATAGTCTTTAGATCTCAAAAGCAAATATCCCCTATGTAGGAGAAAGTGCACGAACATCAAATTAGTTGGTCCAAATAAGGAAAATTTGGAATAAAAATTCAACATCATACATATCCGTATCCGACATATAACCCGAGTCCGAGTAACAATGAGAATAACAGCTTGTTTTTCTGCATAGCTAAATACTCTTTAAAGATGAAGCTGAAATTTATCCAGACATAGTATTTTTGATTAATTTTTTTACTTCCCAGAATTAGAATACTTACACAAACGATTCGTATCATTCGTTTCATGTTCGTGTTATTTTTTATAAATTTCTTTCACATGTTAATAATTCGTGTTCAAAACTGGAAAGTGTTATCTGACAGCCAACTAGTTTAACATCCTGTTATTTGAAAATCCTTTTGAAGATTTTTTCACGTTGGAAATTACCAAAGAAGTTCATTCTTCCGGAGAATAAAATAACAGGTTTCTACCATGTGTAAATGAAAATAACTTTTTTTTTATTATCAACAAACAAAATATGCAGAAAATAGAAGAGGAGAGCAAGCACTTGACCCTGGAAGTAGGCGCGAGTAATAATGGCGTCGAAACGGCATATGTTGTCGCTGAAGGCGATCTTGGAATCACCAAGGGTGAAAGTTTTTTAATGTCACCTGAGATTTCCAAGGTTGCCAATGAGACCTGTGGAGTGTTGGATCACTTTGAGGTTGATGGCACTCCATTTAAAGCAGAGAAGAGACCAGAGGATGAAGAAAAGACGGCGGTTTGGATCGAGGAAGAAGCTGGAACTCGTGGAATTGAAAAGGGCGACACAGTTGAAAGCTTGAAGGATGCTAAAGAAACAGTTACTGAAGCCAGTAGCACCGAACAAGTTAATGAAGTCGATGACAACAAACCAGAGAAGCTGCCTGCCGAAGCGGGAAAGGATCGAATCATTTTGGATAGCCTCGGAGAGACCTTAACTGAAAAGGTAGCTGAAAGCGAGGAGATTGCTTGCATGGAAGAAAAGCTTGAAGAAGTCTCCAGTGAAGAGATCAAATGCACCAATGGAGAAAATGATGGCATACAAGATAAGAATTCCGTCATGAAAACCGAAGAGCTGCATCCGCGAGCTGAACTACCTGTGGGAAATGAGCACAAAAAGCCGCATGAGTTCTCTGGCATTCAACCCGAAGAACAAGGCAATGAAGCTATTGGTGCATCTGAGAAAAAGGAAGAAGATAGTGAAGATGTCTCCAAAGCATATCGAAGCAGAGATAACACAAATCCGGAGCATATATTGGCAGAAGCAGCAGCAACAATAGATTTGAAATCGGAAACTAGTCGAACGGATGAGGAGAATGTAAAAGAGGATACAAAAGATTGTACAGCGGAGACAATGAATGAGAAATCTGAAGAAGAGAATACTGCAGCAATGATGTCCATAAAAGAGGTAACTAACTTCTACGACTTACTGATCTTTGAACTTCTCACTTGCTCGGAATTTCCATACTCGAACTTCCATTGAAAGACATGGCACAAACAACCCTTCTTCCTATGCACATGCACAGCATAACATAAGAAAAGACCTGGACTGTCTTATACCGCATCAAACCGGTTGTGAATTAAAAAAGTTTTTTTTTTAAAAGAAGAGATACCTGAAGTAAAGGTGAGGTTCAGACAATTTTTAAAAATGTTCAGTGGCTTTGTCTCGAGGTTAAGTTGAAATCTGAGAACCTCCATGTTTCACTAATCTTTCCATATATCTTTCGCTCAGGTCTGCGAAAATCTGGAAACAGATAATACAGTTGAAAATGCTGAAGAACAAATTATACTGGAGGAGGATAACAAGGATCATACTGCACTGAAAGAGGTAACAAAATTATGTCTCACTAGTCTTTGAGCTTAAAAATTGTTCAATATTTCCGAACTTCAAACATCCATCTATCGACATGGCACAATCATTATCGGCACACATGCATACACTGAGAAACAGCACAACCAGAAGTCTTGTACCCCATAGAAAGGCTATCCACTAAACAGTGTAAAAGTAATAGAGCTGAAGTGAATTCTGATTAAAATCGGACATAGAAGAGGCCAAAAACAGAATTCATCAATAAGAGAGGTGTTATGAGGCAACTGATGCAGGCTAGGAATCTCAACATCACTTGGATTTCCAGGAATGATAAATTCAGTTCATGAACTTAAAACAAAGATGACCAATTGGAATTTGTTCTTGTTTATAATCTAATCTGTTACTGTCCGGAACATTATTGTCTTTAAGTTGATATTTTGTTTATCGTGCAGGTGTGTAAAGGATCAGAAACAGCGGCCTCCGGTACAGCAAAAGAAGAAATAAATCTAATCGAAGTCAAGGAAGAACTTGTCCATAGCTCTTCGTTTGAGCTTGAGGAGTCTGAAGAGAATACTGAAAAAGAAACCTCAGTTATCAGTACTGCAAATTTGGACTGCACATCACATGTAGCAGAAACAAAAGAAACAAAAATAGAGGAAGCTGAAACAGAAACTGATGGGGAAGAGGAAAAGAATGAAATAAACAATGAAGGGATTGGTGTAGAAAGCGCAGACATTGATGTGAAATCAACAGACTCCTACATAACAAGTGAGAAGGACATGGAGATTCCTCGAGAAGAGGATGGAATGCAGGATAGAATTCCAAATCAAGGAAGTGAAAGTCAAATGGAAACGCCCACAGAGGAGATTCAATTGAAAGAAGTACTAGGAGATGAAATGAAGGAACCTTCTATCATGCCTTTGGAAGAATACGATGCAACACTTATCGATGAAACTTCAGAAAAAGATCAAGCTCTATACAAGCACTTGGAAAATGTCGGGGATGATGTGAAAGTTGTAGACGCGACAGACAAGGAGCTGGCTATAACAAAGGGATCGGCTGAAATGAGAAAGAATGAGGAGTCTGTTGTTTCAGTGCCTGAAGGAAACATTAGGGAAGTAGAAAATATTGGTTTCGTACGGCAGAATCGGGAGGGAAATTCCAAGGACGAAATCTTCGATGAGAAATTCCAGCAAAAAGATGAATCAGAAAAGAAGCCTGCATGTCCCTTGAATGTAGTTTATGAGGATGTCAGTACTGCCATATCTGGTGAAACTGCAGAAACAAGCACAAACATCGAAGAAGCAACATCAGAGGGAGAAAGGAGGGAAGAGACACCAACCAATCATCTACAAATTGAAGCAAATGAGAGTTATGAAACTGTGGAAGTTGAGGTTTCAAACGAGACTGCTGATGATTTACATGTTACTGATTCATTCATTGGACAACCAGTTGACAATGAGCACGAAAAGCAGAACGAATTCTCCGATGTTCAACCAGTGGAAAATGAAGCTTTAGAGAACAAAGAAGAGGAGATACTGCAGGAGCTGGAAGATTGCAGCGCAGAGAAGCCTGAACCAAAGGATGCCGTGGAGAATGTAGAAGATAATTTAAAACAGGAAGAAACCAATGAGGTCTAAATTTAGAGCATGAATGATTTCTTACTTGGTTTCAATCTTCTCTTAAAACAATTTTAAACTCTTTCAGATTATTGTAATTGTTAATAATTGTACACCTTATTCATCATGCAGGTTCATGAAGGTCCAACGTTGATCGTAAAGGAAGATTGTGCTATCACAGATGACTCGCCTGAAATCTACTGAAGAAGATGAAAATGAAGACACACCTGAAGTAGAGGTGAGATTCAGATAACTTTAAAAGTTTTGCAGAGCCTTGTTTTTGAGATTATGTTGAAAGCTGAAAACCTACATGTTTCACTGATCTTTCAATATATTTTTTGTTCAGGTCTGTGAAAAGCTGGAACTGGACAAAACAGTTGAGATTGCTGAAAAACAGATTCTAGACGAGGAAGATAACAACGGTCAGACGACACTAACGGCAGAGATGATGGAAGAAAAAGCTAAAGAAGAGAATACTGCAGCAATGGTGTCCATAACAGAGGTAAGGAGATTATGACTCACTAATCTTTAACCTTTTTCACTTATGATTCTGAGCTCGATCTTCCATCAACTTATACATTCAATTGTTTTACAGGCTAGCAACTCGGTCATTGAGGAAATGGACTCTATAGAAGAAACAGCAAAGCCAAATAATGATACTAATCTTTGATATTGTAAAGGAGTCGAAGAAGAAATAACACCAATCAAAGTGAAGGAAGACCATGTCTTTAGTTCTTCATTTGAACTCGAGGAGTCCAAAAATGACACTGAAGAGGAAAAACCAGCATCATGTTCAGCAGAAACAGAAGAAACAAACATAAAAGGAGCTGAAGCAGAAGAAGAAAAGAATGAAAGAAATAATGTTGTTGTTGAAGAGAGGGGCCTAGAAACAACTCAACTTGAAGGGATCGGTGTATACAGTGCTGAGATGAATGTGAAGTCACCATCTGAGAAGGACACAGAAATTCCCCGAGAAATAGATGCAATGCAGGACAAAGTTCCAAATGCAGGAAGTGAAGATCAGTTGGAGATGAATGCTGAGGAGATTCCTTCCAAAGAAATATTAGGATATGAAGTGAAGGAATATGAGCCTGCGCTCATTGAAGAAAGGGAAATATCTGATGAAACTTCAGAAAAAGATCGGGATCTCTATGAGCACTCCGAAATTCCTCCATCACAAGCAACAGATGAGAAATTAATGCAAAATGAGGATAGTCCACAATCAGGTGTCCCCAAAGCACAACCTGAAGATACTGGAAACGAGAGCAGACATGAAGTCAAGGAACAGTTGGTGGAGGAACCTAATGTTGAGGTCACCAATGTCTCTACTGAGGAAGTAAATAGTGAACAGGACAATCAAACCGATGCTTCCGAAGCAAAAACTCTGCAAGATGAAAAACCATCGGATTTTGGACTCAAAAAAAACTGAGCAAAAAGAAGATGGAAAGCCGTTAGATGAGAGCCGCGGATTTGGAAGAAACCGTCGGTGAAGAGAATTTAGCTAAGAATTTGGAAGAAACAGAAAGCTTGAAGGAAGATAGTGAAATAGGAAAAGAAGATCAGATTCCTGGGGTGATTATCGTGAATGATAATGCAAAGGTTAGTTAATAATCACTCTTTTCGTTCTTTTTGTTCTGAAGAAAAAAAATCAAATTAAAGATATGAAAACAGATATCACCTCAATTTGATCATTTTCAATTTTGCAATCATGTAAGAGATTCAATCTTATAAGCAACCTTGCTTTCTCTGTCTCAAATGAATGTATCGGCAGGTGGAAGACTACAACTCAGTGTCAAATGAATGTCTCAACGAAGCCGAGTCCAAAGAGCAGATAGTAGCAGAAAACTTGGAGGTCGAAGAAGATTCAGCCAATGACGGAGAAGCATCCCACGTCGTGAAAGAATTAGAAGAAACCAGACAGGATGAAGAATCCGGAGATCCTGTAAATGTGCACAGTGAAGATCGAGAAGCAGAAAAGAAAACTGAAGAGATTATCCATGACTTGAAACAGTGTCATGAAGAGAGTTGTATTGAAGCTGTAACAGAAGTAAGAGCAGAGACGAGCTTAAACAACACGGACGAGAATTCAAAAGCATTGAATATCAGCTCAGTCGAGACGAATCCAGAAATTGTTGAGAGTGATGCTAATCAAGAGACTGAAGTAGAGAATGTGCAGCTTGAAGAGATATCCTCTGGATTGGATCCTGATGTCCGAAGCTAATGACAATGATGATGTGCAAAAGCAGAATATAAATGTGGAAAGTTTAGACAAGGATGAAGCTGAGGTTGAAGAGATCAGAATTGAAAACCCAGTTGAGAAGATTGAAGAAGAGACGCAGAAGGAAACTGAAATAGAACATGAGATTCAAGAAGATTCTTCTGGAACAAAGACAATAGAAGAGGTATGCTTGTCAAATGAAGAAGAAACTATTGCTGGCCAGGATCCTCAAAATGATGAACATGAGGAGCATATTCAAACTGCATCTTCGACATTGCCTTCTGAGGAAAGTGAGCATGGAACTGGAGCCATAAGTGAGGAGATAAAATATGGCATAACAAAGGAAGAAGTACAAACAAAGCTAGATGCTGCTACAGGAGATGAAGTAACTGGTGAGCAGACTACAAGCCTTCCGTTGGTTTCAAGGGAAAAGGATGAAGAAAATATATGCACAGTTGACAAAACAGAAGAAGAAAAACAAATGAAACAGACATGATTCCGGACAAGATTTCAGAAGGTTTTTCTGTTGCGGAGACAACAACGGAGCTATGCCTAGAAAAAGAAGAACTTCTTGAGCTTGATGATGCTGAAAAAGAAGGTGAGAAAACAAAAGAAGAGGAAACCATAAAAGATGAGGTTGAAGAAGATGCTAAGGATGCAAAGACAAGATTAGAGATATGCTCACAAACGGAAAGGTCTGTCGAACTAGAAGCTGTTGGAGAAGATGAAACGACAGCTGTTGAGACTCTCGCTGAAAAGATATCAGATGCACAAGTTCTGAATCAGACCACTGCATTGCCCTCAAAAGAAGACAAAATGTGAAAGTACAATAACAGCTGAGATGATAGAAAGTGAGAAAACACCAGATGAAGATGCATCCTTGCAAAAGGACCGGCTTCGAGAGGATGAAGCACTTGCAGTAGATGACGATGCTTCTTCTCAGGTGATCCTAACAGAGAAACCCGACGATCTTCCAGATCCTGTTGATACATTGCCAACAGATCACCTTCATCCTACAACCTCTACGTTGCCGTCTGAGGTCCAAGGAGATGAAAAGAAGGAAATAGAATTGGAAGAAGAAGAAGAAGAGTCGAGAAGATTCCAGAACAAACACAGGAGATTGAGGAAGCTTCAGATTTCAATACAGAGATACATGAAAAGGCTTTCAAAAATGAATTACTCGACGAAACAGAAGATGTGGCAATCCAGGAGAAACTTGTCAAAGCAAGAACTGAGGCAGGGGAAATCATACTGGATGAAGTTTCAGCAGAAAAGGTAAGCAATGCTAAACTTTGTCTTCTTATTTACTTTTGCTTTTCAATATCTGTATTGAATATTTAATCTATAACAGGTCATCGTGGAAGCTCAAAAGACCAGTGAAAATGAGGATCTGGTCGAAAATAAAACTGTTGAGGCTCCTGGTCAATCTTCAGTTGCCAGGATTCAAAGCACAGCAGTAGTACAAGAGGTTAGACTACATTGAATCTTATTTCCGAACCTTTCATCATATTATATACAAATATAACTGTAATAAGATATGCAACAGTCTAGTTGATTTCATGAATCCATTAAAATGAAGAAAGGGATTCCAAGTTTTAGCATAGGACATGGTTAACTCATTGAAGGAACTCATGAAATCAAATTAATACACGCACAGGATAATGGAAAACACAAGTTGTATATAATGTCTATTCTTGTTCTTGTTCATATCACCATTCAATTGTATTCTTCATTTAAGTAGCAGATTTCCTGATCCCTCAACTAATATATCGATTTCGAACAGAATGTAGTACTAGCAGGTTTTGAAGAAAAGCCTGAATCTGAATCTGCACCAGTGGCTGAAGACCAAAGTGAGGAAACATTCCCTGAATCCAGCAAGAGCCAAGATGATGAAACCAGCATTGATCTTCAGAATCAAGAAACTGAAAAACAGATGAAAGAGGAACCGAATGACAAACTGGAGGATGAACATATTATTAACAGAGATCAAAACACAAATGAGACCGAGGCTGTCATTTTGTCTGAAGAGGTAGTCAAAACACTTTAAAATATTTTTTCTATCGTTACTTAAGGGGATTTCTTAATGTTAATTGAAAAATATTCATTTTTGAAAGGTTGATAAGGAAGTGGAGAAAGCCGAGGGTAGTGAAGGCGTTAAAGAATATGACATGGAGAAAGAAAGTAGCACAAATGAAATTCATCCAGTACCAAATGGAGATGAAGAAATTAATGAGGTCATATCATTAGTTCATAATGAGTAGTTATGTTGAAACAGCTCTTTTATATGTCAAATTCTCAATAAACTATGTATTTATAGGTGGAGGACTACAGTGCAGTCTCGACTGAATGTATCCAGGAAGCCAAGTCCGAAGAGCAGATACAAACAGAAAACCCAGAAGTTGAAGAAAATTCAACCAACGAGAAAGAAGGTTCACCTGTCATGAAAGAACTAGATGAAGCGGAGAAAGGCCTAATAGCAGTAACTGTGGATGAACTAAACAAGGACCATGAGCTTGGAGAGACAAAAAGTGAAGCCTCCAAAACTTCAAACGCTGATGAACTGGGGAAAATTGATGACATTGGTCCCCCTAATACTGCTTTAGAAGTGAAACATGAGGAGCCAATTCAAACCTCCGTTTGCACATTGCATTCTGAGGATGACGAGATCAGAATTGAAAACCCTGTTGAAAAGATTGAAGAAGAGGCACAGAAGGAAACTGAAATAGAACATGAGATTCAAGAAGATTCTTCTGAAACAAAGACAATAGAAGAGGTATGCTTGTCAAATGAAGAGCAAAGAGAGCTTAAAGCATTCTCAGGAGAAGAAACCATTGCTGACCAGGATCCTCAAAATGATGAACCGGAGGAGCAAATTCAAACTGCATCTTCGACATTGCCTTCCGAGGAAAGTGAGCATGGAACTGGAGCCATAAGTGAGGAGATAAAATATGGCATAACAAAGGAAGAAGTACAAACAAAGCTAGATGATGCTACAGGAGATGAAGTAACTGGTGAGCAGACTACAAGCCCTCCGTTGGTTTCAAGGGAAAATGATGAAGAAAATATATGCACAGTTGAGAAAACAGAAGAAAAAATAAACAAAGCAGACATGATTCCGGACAAGATTTCAGAAGGTTTTTCTGTTGCGGAGGCAACAACGGAGCTATGCCTAGAAAAAGAACTTCCTGAGGTTGATGATGCTGAAAAAGAAGGTGAGAAAACAAAAGAAGGGGAAACCATAAAAGATGAGATTGAAGAAGATGCAAAGACAAGATTAGAGATATGCTCACAAACGGAAAGGTCTGTCGAACTAGAAGCTGTTGGAGAAGATGAAACGACAGCTGTTGAGACTCTCACTGAAAAGATATCAGATGCACAAGTTCTGAATCTGACCACTGCATTGCCCTCAAAAGAAGACGAATGTGAAAGTACAATAACAGCTGAGATGACAGAATGTGAGAAAACACCAGATGAAGATGCATCCTTGCAAAAGGACCAGCTTCGAGAGGATGAAGCACTTGCAGTAGATGACGATCCTTCTTCTCAGGTGATCCTAACAGAGAAACCCGACGTTCTTCCGGATCCTGTTGATACATTGTCAATATATCACCTTCATCCTACATCCTCCACGTTGCCGTCTGAGGTCCAGGGAGATGAAAAGAAGGAAATAGAATTGGAAGAAGAAGAAGAAGAAAAGAGTCCAGAACAAAAACAGGAGATTGAGGAAGCTTCGGATTTCAATACAGAGATACATGAAAAGGCTTTCAAAAATGAATTACTCGACGAAACAGATGTGGCAATCCAGGAGAAATTTGTCAAAGCAAGAACTGAGGCAGGGGAAATCATACTGGATGAAGTTTCAGCAGAAAAGGTAAGCAATGTTAAACTTTGTCTTCTTCTTATTCATTCTTTCTTTTCAATCTGTATTGAATATTTAATCTATAACAGGTCATCGTGGAAGCTCAAAAGACCAGTGAAAATGAGGATCTGGTCAAAGATAAAACTGTTGAGGCTCCTGGTCAAGCTTCAGTTGCCAGTATTGAAAGCACAGCAGTAATAGAAGAGGTTAGACTACATCAAATTCTATTTCCGAACCTTTCATTATATTATATACAAATATAACTGTAATAAGATGTGCAACAGTCTAGTTGATTACATGAATCCATTAAAATGAAAGGGATTCCAAGTTTTAGCATAGGACATGGGTTAACTCATTGAAGGAACTCGTGAAATCAAATTAATACACACACGATAATGGAAAATACCAAGTTGTATCTAATGTCTACTTTTGTTCAGATGTTATCACCATTCAATTGTTTTCTTCATTTAAGTAGCAGATTTCCTGAGACCTCAACTAATATATCGATTTCGAACAGAA
>JAGYYJ010002947.1:0-73025 GCA_019671005.1 Hibiscus mutabilis
TAGTGAGTGCTAGTGTGCGCGATGGGGTTATGTGGACAGAAGGGTGGGTTGAGTTGCTTGATGTCTCATGATTCTTGTATTAATTTCTCCTTAGATTGATCGGAACCGTGGCAAGGTCCAAGCACTGAATGGATTTGTGGCGTGGTTTTGTGAATTATTTGAGTTGTTATTGTGGTATGGTAGTATCGTTTTTCCTCCTCAAAATCTTGGTATTTTGGGGCCTTGGCTCACTTGTCTCGGTAATTTAGCACATTCGCGAGGCTGTTTTGAGTAGGTGTGGCCATGTCTTCGATGCCGTGAAGATGTTGATAGAGTCTTTTATGTTTAAAAGTCGTCAGGGTGAATTTGTCAGATTGGTTGATGTGTTGCTATAGACTTCTGTCTTGGATGTAAAGTCTATAATAATGCTTGTCTTGTTTGTGTCCTATGAATTTAAAGTTTTTGGAGATTTTGTGTAGAGTAAGGTGCTTGAGCGAAGGTGTTTTCAATATGCTCGGGGTGGGGATCTAATTGAGCTATGACAGACTCTTTTGTCGAAAGCTGGTATGCAACGATAAGAGCTGTTCAAAACTTGATGGAAATGCAACAGGGCCAGAGGTCTTAATCAGCGTTGGATTCAAATTATTCCGATAGCTCAAATTGTTAAGGGTGACTGGTCATATTTTGTTAAGGGTGTTGTACTCTTTGTGAACCAACCACTTGGTAAGTCAGAATAATTGTAACCCCTAAACCCGCCTATGGGGAATGCCTAATCTAGGAGTTCATATTCGGGTCACCGAAGCAACCCACGACCAAAAACATAAGAATTGTTTTTACAAATACATCTAAAACTATAAAGAAAATTCTGTTCAAAACATCATTTTAAAACTTACGCTTAACCATAAAACTGATATTCAGAAATATTTTACAGACTCGGTCATAAAATGTGACGCAATATACAAGCCCACTAATGCACAAGTACCGTACTCCTTAAGCAATGCCAAGGGAACTCTATAGCTGATGTTGATCACAAGACCATGGACATATTCTTTCAACCTGCAATGGTAAAAACATCGTGAGCTTGGAAAAGCTCAGTAATACAAAACTACCAAAAGATGTTATAAGCACAAGTAGGTATAAGCCAAGGCATGAAACTAGAATATCGATCATGGCATCCTATTAATCAGCACTCAGAATTCTAAGTCTCAAAGTGGCATTCTACAATTCTGGTAAAACTGAGTGGAATGGTATTTTTAGGAGACTTGTCACGCATGACTCTAAAGTTTCCCTCTTTACTTTGACAACACGATGATAAGCACCAACCATCTTTTTCTCCTTCAAATTTTCTGGTTTAGGGTTTTGGAAAGTAATATAACATTTCAAGGAGAATAAAAAACAATTTAAGAGAATAGAAAAGAGTAAAGTGATAGAATTTTTAAATATATAGGGTTTAATTTATTAATTTGTTTCGAATTATGGCTAAATTAATAAAATGTATAAGTTTTAGTATCAATTTGAGAGAAAATATTTAGTTCAAGTACCAACTTGAGAGTAAAAAAATTTTAGGAATCGACTTGAGAAAAAGTACCTATTTTAAGTATCAATGTGGGAGTAAAATTTGAGAGAATTTTTTTGTTGAGTCCCCGACTATGAAAAATTATAAAATAGTCACGATTTAAAAGTAACAAGTTAGTCCAGTGTCGTTAAAAGATTTAATGATTGATGACGTAACGGTTAAATAATCTTGGCATGATAACACATTCAATCAATTAAGTCCTAATTTAAAAAAAACAATATATAATTTTAGACCTTTTTATTTACTCTTTCTACCAATTTAACCAATCAGATGATGACACGTAAACGAGTGGATGAATATTCATTGTGGAAAAAAGGACGATGTTCATCCTACATTTAAATAGCTTTATTCACAAGGTGCGTGCGCCTTATCAAAGAGTTAAGAAAAAAATATAAACAAATACTATATTATAAAATCAGCTTTACACTATTAAAAAAATCATGTTTATCCCATTAATTTTTGTATTTTTTCTCGCATTGGCACCTGAACTTTTTATCCATATTGGTACATAAATTTATTTACTTTTCACACATTAGTATCTAAACATTTTTTCTCTATGTTGGTCCCTGGGCTTGTCTACTTACTTTTCCTATATAAATACATTTTATGTATTAATAACATGGAATTGCAAAAAAATAACATGAAAATCATGCTTCACTTATTACTATAGTGATTGTTATTATTTATTTTCCAACACATAGGACTTCATTTAGAGTCTTCTCTTCTAAAATTGAAACAAATTTTCGGAAACAATTAACAGTCACATATACAAATGCCATTGATATAAGTAAACCTGCAACCCGGTGGACAAGCGGAGGAACAGTCAGTGATTCTGCGCATATATATAGCATCCGCGATCGGGACGGCCTTAGAACCAACCACCGGGTGCTGGCACGTACAATTTCCGGCCGCGTCACAAACACAAATGCCCTCACCATTACAATCCATAGTATTAGAACATTTCATTTCTTCTTGTGCTACCGAGTTCGATACACCTGTAAATCACATTAAAACAATTTTTCATCGTTTAAATATTTTGTTTAAACAATTCGTTAGAATACTGAAAAAATGAAAGATGATATATTTGTGTGTATATGTATATACTGACAAGAAATTGCAATCAAGACGATAAGAAGAGAAGCAATGCCAGAAGAACCCATCTTCCTTTCTATACACTTTGTAATGTGGTTGTGGTTGTGATTGTGGTTGTGGTTGAGGATGAGATAATGATGTACTGGGATTTTATAGAGGATGTTTTGGGCAAGTCATGTAAAAATGTTAATGGAAAATCCTTGCCAATCATCCAATTAAAATCTTACCTAATATGTTATTAGGTACAGATACAGTTTTTTTTTTTTTGAAATCTTATGTTATTATAATAAATTCACATCCAAATCTAGATATTATAACATATATGCATTGAAAATTAATTTATGATTAAACATCTTACCTTTTCAGTATGACCATCAATATCCTTTTTCAGCTGCTAATTCTTGGTGAATGTTTCTTACATGTCAAAAACTTCCACATACAGAAATATATTTATTAAAGGTTTAAATGTACATTTGGTACTTGAATTATTCATCTTCTCCCAACTTGGTACCTATAGATTTTTTTTCTCAAATTGGTATCTAAACTAGGTATTTTTTTGCAAGTTGGCACCTAAAGAATTTTGCTCTCAAATTGGTATCCAAACTTTAATTTCATTCACTATTTTGGTTCTTTTATAAACATGTTTTGTCCACAAAACTTATACATTCTATCAATTTGACCCTATTTAAAACAAGTCAATAAGTTTAAACCTTCATACTTAAAAATACATCAATTTAGTCAAATTTCCATGACAATGTCAAACCAAGAGAGTCTATCGGATAAAAATAATAGTTGGATAACTGCATTCTATGATAAAACAATAAGTTATTGTTAAACTTTTATTATATCACGAAAGTAATATAACATTTCAAGGAGAATAAAAAACAATTTAAGAGAATAGAAAAGAGTAAAGTGATAGAATTTTTAAATATATAGGGTTTAATTTATTAATTTGTTTCGAATTAGGGCTAAATTAATAAAATGTATAAGTTTTAGTATTAATTTGAGAGAAAATATCTAGTTCAAGTACCAACTTGAGAGTAAAAATTTTTTAGGAATCGACTTGAGAAAAAGTACCTATTTTAAGTATCAATGTGGGAGTAAATTTTTTTAAAGTATCAACTTGGGAGAAAGAGTCTAATATAAGTACCAAATGCATATCTATATGGAATAAACTTTGATACACAGGCCGTGTAAACTTTAGTTTACATGTGCCTTTTGGTTTTAGGGGTTAGGGTTTTAGTTTAGGGTTTAAGGTCTAGGGGTTTAGGTTGTAGGGTTTAAAATTTATGGTTAGTGTTTAGAATTTAGTATATAGAGTTTAAGGTTTAGAGTTTAGTTTTTAGAGTTAGGAATTTAGGATTTGAGTTTTTTATAGTATAAATACACATGCTTGTGTAAAATTAATTTTTACACAAGCATGTGTATCAAAGTTTTACCCTATATATATATATTTGACTTAAACGGGCTGGAGGCTTTATTGAGAAATCAAATAGTAAAGTAAGAATCAAACAAATATGGTAAGAATCAAACAAGCAAACCGAGCAAGAATCAACTCCAAGGCGGCAAGAATCGAAGCCAAATTGGAAGAATCAAATCATTTTAGATTCTAGGACATTCCGATTGTAATCCGGAAAAGAAATCTCAAGATTTTTTTCCCTTGTTCATACATTGTAATCGGCTATAAAAAGTCACGAATCCATCCATTGTAACATACAAAATTTACAAGAAATACAAGCAATTCTCAGTCGAATTTTTGAGGTATTTTCATACCTGAAATCTTGTCTTTATTTTTTCCTACATACATATATAGTTCGAATCAAAAGAGGGGGCGCGGGTTACTGTTTGAGTCGCCGGAGGAAGAAGCCGTCACCATCGTCGGAACCGAGAGTCAAAACGAGAAGGAGCCACCATCGACGAGCTGCCGCTGGGGAGTATCCACGGCGGCAAACACGGCAGAGTGTGACGGTCCCTAGCCGAAATCTGGGTTGCAGAGTGCCAATGATACTATTTAAAATGAGTCCAATTAATAATTATGATTTTAATCATGTTTTCATCTATGTCAAATGTCAATTTTACCCTAAAATAATTAAGAGATGGTAAATTAATTTAATTAATTTAACTTTCATCCAAAAAAGCCAAGAAAATTTTAAATTTATTAAATTAATTCAAACCATAAACTACCTAAAGGTTTTAACTAATCTAAACCTAAATTTAATTAATTTAAACTTACACCCTAATAAGCACAGGGTATAATTTAAATTAATTAAATTAAATTTTAAATCTAATTCTAACTAAGGCTTCAACTAACCTAAAACCTAAATTAAATTCATTTTAATTAATTTAAACACATATCTCATTAAGCCAATGACATGTTTTAAAGTAAGGTTTAAGGGTTTAATAAGCCCTTAAACTTTTGCAAAAAAAATCAATTAAGCCCCTAAACTTTTTTTGTACCCAATTAAGCCCTCAAACTCAAGAAAAAATCAATTTGGCCCTTTGACCAACGTTGGCCGTTAAATAAGCCCTTAAACTTTTGCAAAAAAATCAATTAAGCCCCTAAACTTTTTTGCACCCAATTAAGCCCTCAAACTCAAGAGAAAAAAAATCAATTTGGCACTTTGACCGTTAAATTTAACGGGTTTTTTTAAAATCTTCATGGCATGTGTCGCAACAGGATAATGTCACTTGTTATTTCTAGGAATTTTTAAACTTTAATTTTTAAAATATATATATAAATCAAAAAAATATAGAAAATTCTGGAAAATTATTTTAGAAATATAAGAGATATTTTTAATTCTGAATTTTATTTAAAAATAATAAATAATAATTTTTCAAAAGATTAAATATTTTTAAAAAATTAAAAATATTAAATATTATTATACAATTATAAAAAATTAATTGAAAAAATATATAAAAATCTGAATATATATATATATATATTTAGATTTTTTCATGATTTTTATATATTTAAATCTTTTAGATTTTTTTTGAATTTTTATATATTTTTTAAAAATTAAAGCTGAAAAATTCTTAGAAATGTCAAGTGACATTATCCTGTTGCGACACATTCCAAGAAGATTTAAAAAAAAACCTCGTTAAATTTAACGGTCGACGTTTGGTCAAAGGGCCAAATTAATTTTTTTTCTCGAGTTCGACGGCTTAATTGGGTGCAAAAAGAGTTTAGGGGCTTAATTGATTTTTTTTCTTGAATTTAAGGGTTTAATTGGGTACAAAAAAATTTAAAGGCTTATTAATTTTTTTGCAAAAGTTTAAGGGCTTATTAAACCCTTAAGCCTTAAAGTAACTAAAACAAATTCTAGAAACTATCCTAAAAAAGCAAATAATAAATTAAACCACATCCAACAAATAAAATAAAACACATAACACAAGCAAATAAATTAAACAAAAACATATAAGAAAAAAACTTAAAAAAATAAAGAGGAATGTCAACAAATCTCATCAATATTTCATTAGATCAAAGAAAAGGTTGCACAATAAATAAACATGGGAAGAAAATTCCAAAATCCAAATATATGCTAGATCAATCAATCTACATATCGTTATCGCTGGGGTTGAAAAACTTGATTTAAGGATTGGTGATTTGAACGGTAATAAGGGTCGGCGGCTTTGAAGGTTGCTGATTGAAAAAAAAAAAAAGGAGAGTGGGGGGTTAGGGGCTGCCGACACTATGGGAGCAAGGGATGTTTGTAGTGAGGGTTGGGTGAGTGAAGGAGAGTTTGGGGGCTGCCAAAGGGTAGTGGGAACGGCTAGGGAAAAAATTATTTAGGGTCGTGAGGTTATTTTTTAAGGGTAGGTATTATATATATTATTTTATCCCATAAAATAGAATTAATAAAGTTCAAGACCTTAATCACCAAGTAATAGTTCATTCAATAAGAGTGAGACATCTATCCAATGGGAGTAAAGACTTAATAAAGAATGAGTTAGAATATTAACGATAAAGACTAAAATTGTTGACTTAATGTTTGGTTTTCGTCGACGGACGCGTGAACTTTAAAGAGCCACATGTTTAGTTCCTATCGGATGTAACTGCCACATAATTTTTTAACGATATTAACGATAAAGACTAAAATCGTTGAAGATACAAAACATTATCACATTTGGCAAAAAACTAATAGAGCCAAAACTGAAATTGAACCATACTTTAAGGGTCAATTTATCTATTAAACCTTTTATTGTAAACAAATTTAATGCTAAAAACTCACTATGAAGAAACTTTAATTTACATGTAAAACTTAAGGTAAACTTTATAAATAGTCACTGAACTTTTAAGGTGTTTACATTTTGATCATTGAAGTTTGAAAACTTAAAATAGGGTTATGAAACTTTTAATTTGCTTTCATTATGGTCGTTGTAGACACTCAATTTTGTCCGGGTTTAAATTAAAATGCTCAAAATAAGATCAATCTACATTATCCCTCTTAATACCCAAAACTTTATACCTAACCCAATAGCCCACATCAAACATGGCTCATTACCTATGATTTTATACAATAAAAAATACAAAAAAGAATAAAAATCTCAACTCCTTCCTCATTAAGGCTTTACTCCTATTGATGGATGGATATCTCACTCTCATTGGATAAACCACTGCTTAGTGAGTAAAGTCTTGAACCTTATTAGTTTTATTTTTTAAGATAAAAAATAATATATATATATATATATAATATCTACCCTAAACAAATCGCTGGAGGGTGGATTCATTTCCAAAAAAAAAAACAAGGCTGCCATTTTTATTTTTCCTAGCTGATCCCTTGCTCCCCAACACTCTCCCCCTTTGGCAGCCCCCCCAAAACCCATTTTTTCTACATCAACGCCAAAAGTTTTCACTGCCGCACCACTCTCCCATTACACTTACATTTTTTTCCATTCCATTATTCACGGCCATATTACATTTCCCCTAAAAAAAACACCCACGGCCATTATTTCATTTCCCCAAACCACTCAATCCTCACGGCCTCCAGAAACCGAGGAACCCATTGCCCTAGGGATTTTTCCCTAGTCGTTCCCACTAGCCTCTTGGCAGCCACCGATACTTATCACTATTCGAATCACCAACCCTTAAATCAAGCTTTTCACCCATGTCGACAACGATACGTAGATTGATTGATCGAACATATATTTAGGTTTTGGTATTTTCTTCCCTTGTTTATTTATGTGTAATTCATTCTTATAGTTTAATGAAATATTGATGAGATTTGTTGACAATCCTCTTTATTTATTTAAGTTTCTTTCTTATATATTTTTGTTTAATTTATTTGTTTGTGTTATGTGTTTTATTTTGTTTGTTGGATGTTGTTTAATTTAGTGGTTGCTTGTATGTGTTCTTAGGATAGTTTAGCTTTTTGTAATTTGTTTTAATTAATTTAAAATAAATTCCAAAAAGCCTAATTAATTTAAATTTATCATTGGCTCATTGGATAAATGTTAAATTCATTAAATTAGTTGAACGTCTCCTAAATACCTTTTAGGATAAAATTGATATTTGACTTAGGTGAAAGCCTAATTAAAATCATAATTAATTAATTCGGTTCATTTTAAATAGAATCCTTGGCTTATTGGGATACTAGTTTAAAATCAATCAAATTAATTATTTTGATTTGAGATAATCCATAAATTATTAGGATTTTCTAATTTTTAGGATTTAATTAATTTAGGGATAATATTATATTGACCTAGTCAATAATTAGACCATTAATTGAATTTTCATAATTTGGACCTTTTTAGGTTAGGACTTTAGCGGACCTAGGTTTTAATTTCAAGCACTTCCTTGTCATGCATTTTATCTGTCATTCATATGACTTTAACATTTTAATGGACATTCATATGGTTAATTAACTTAAATTATAAAAAAAGGTAGTTATTAATTCCAATATTTGTGTCGTAAACAGTCTTGGCTCATTGGTGTTGACTAAATAATCTAATTAATTCTTACCGTCTGAAGAAAATTTTAATTTGGATTAAAATTTGACAAGTCATAACATCATTCTTAACCGTTTGCATCATGCATAAAGGTGATGTACTTGAGTCGAACCGTAAATTAACACGGCAGTCGATCTTATTCGATGTCGGTTTAATCTACAGCCCAATGTACAGTCACCCTTATTAATTAAATGTTTAATCAATTCAAATCCACCAATTTAACAAAAGCCCGTTTGATTAAAGTTCATATTCAATCACGAACAATTTAATTAAATTCAATTTAAATTTCAACAATTTCCATCAATTAAAAGCAACATATATTTCGGTACCCATTTTCAGGTGTGATGGGGGTGCTAATCCTTCCCCACGCGTAACCAACTCCAGAACCCATTTTTGAATGAATCTCTGGTTTTTATGGTGTTCAACCTACCTTAGTGGCCGGTGACGACTCCAAGTCTTTTATTTTCGAAAAATCTGAGATCTTCCAAAGACAACATTCTCAAAGAATTTTCAGACCTAAACTTTAATTTTCATAGCGATTGAAATTTTTTAGTCGCTACAACCACTGCCGTAAACTTTCGTTAAGAAATGCTGACATGTCACGTTAGGATCATCTTCTTCCCCTCCAAAACCTTAAGTTTGTCAAACTAATAGCAACCTCTGACCTCCTGCACCATCACCCTCCGACGTTCTTCCAATCGTCGTCGCCACTAAACTCAACACCCATTATATTCAAGAGCTTCACCATCATTTTATCCAAGTCTCAAACACAATTAAAACTCCATCACCATCCAAACCCCATTAAATTGCAGCAACTTTTAGTTCTTGCTACAAAGTTCATCAAAATGAAACTTCGATTGAATGAAGAGAAGATGCAATTGCAAATATGTAATGTCAACCCACATAAATTATAACGTCGAACGATGATGGTGTAGACAAAAAGAGGCTAGCGAGTACCATTAGTTTGACAAACTTATGGTTTGGGGGGGGGGGGGAAGATGACCCTAATGTGTCACGTTAGCATTTGTTAATTGCAACTGTTGGCAATGACCTTAATGAAAACGAATTAAAAGTTTAGTGACTTTATTGCAAGTTTTAAAAGTTGGTGACTAAAATGCAAGTGGCCTACAAGTTCAGTGACTATTTATTGAATGACATAATTTCAAAAAATGCCCCTAACGTTTCACTGAATAGTCATTTTGTCCCCTATTCTTTTTTTGGTTCACTTTCACCCCTAATGTTTTTATTTATGGTCAAAATGGCCCTGTGGATGGAAACCGTTAGTTGACTAATAGTCAACGAGGGACGCTAATGTGGCATGCTGACTTGGAAATATTTTTTAACTTTTCTAAGAAAATTAATAATTTATTTAATTTTTAATTTTTTTAAAAAAAATAATAAAAATTTATTTGATTTATTGTTTTAAAAAAATATTTCTAGAAAAAATAATAAATTAAATAATTTATTATTTATCAATTTTAGAAAATAATTTATTTAATTTATTATTTATTAATTTTAGAAAATAATTTATTTAATTTATTATTTTTAAAAATTTTCTAAAAAATAATAAATAATTTACTTAATTTATTAAAAAATATTTTAAAAAATATAAACAATAATTTATTTATTATTTTTTAAAAATTAAATTAAATTAAATATTATTTCTTATTTTTAAAAAAAATAAAATTATATTTTTTTAAAAATAATAAATCAAATAAATTATTATTAATTATTTTTATAAAAAATAAAAAAAAATTGTTGTCGTGGCAAAGACGTCAGCATGCCACATTAGCGTTCCGTATTGACCGTTAGTCAACTAACGGTTTCTATCCATGGAGGACCATTTTGACTCAAAATAAAATATTAGGGAGAAAATGGACCCAAAAAAAGAATATGGACCAAAATCACTATTCAATGAAACGTTATGGGTATTTTTTGACACTATGCCTGATGTAATTTACCCTAAAACTTATATATAATACTAATTTGTTCGCAAGTAGAGACAGAGTTAATAGATCACATTATAATTTGTTTGAAAAAAGAGAATTCATAATTACATATTTCGTATACAAATTAAAGGTATAATAATAATAATAATAATAATAATAATATAAAATTGGATGGAAGAAGGGGCTAATGCGTCTCCAACCTAATGAGGTAGCTTTGATTATTGAGTTATATGTTGATTCACAATGTGTAAAATAAAATGTATATTCCTTTTAATTTAAATTACATCATCTAAAATTAAAATTTTTAATATAAAATCTTAAATTTTAATTATAAATCTTAAACTAAATCTCTAAATATTGTATTTAATAAAATTTGTATAAATTTTAATTTACAAAATTTTTATATCAAAATTTTTCCTTAATTATTTGCTTGCATAATGTCAAAAATTCGTCAACTTTTGATAGAATACTTATTTTGACATTTTTTTATATTTTTTACACTTCAAAATAACCTCTTTGAATAAAAGCATCGTTAATTGACTAATTCACTATCAATGCTTAGTGTTGACCATTTACATATTCTTTAAATATTGATTTTTAGTTTTTTTACTGTTCAGACCAATTTTTATCGCATATCTGATTTTAGTAGGTGAGCCTTCCAACGGTAATTTTTTGTATACACAAAGTCTCAAACTCGAGACCAACTTAAAAAAAATTTAATAATTTTTTTAACATCCCATATCACTAAAATTGTTAAGAATTTGGTATGCGGCAAAATAACCAAAGCGATAACAACATTGACCAAGACATGCATAGGAGATAAGATTTAACGTGGTTCAACATAGCCTACCTCCACGGACAAGAGAAACGAACAATCCACTATCAACGTAGAGAATAAAAAGAGTACAAATACATGATAATCCATGTAATCCCAAAACCCGGTGTACAAATCTCATGCCCCGGTGGAACCAAAATACTATTCCCAACATCCCTACAATACCCATCTCTACAACGTAGTCATAATAGTTGTAGAGAACCTAAAAGTGATTACATCTCTTCAGAGAATAATTCTCTCTATCTCTCATTCTTTCATAATTCAAAAGGTTAAACTTAATCTATATTTATAGACCCAAATACTTGGTAACAAAGAAACCTTATTCAATAAGATTTCCTACCTAAAATAGATATTTACTCATTAAAGTAAATCCTAATTACCGAGTAATCTTCAACCACTAGAATTAAAATAAAACCTAACTTAATTACCGATTAGAATTTGTGTCGAAATATAACAAAAATAATCATTAAATGTATAAGTTATAACTTTGCATGGTATCTAAATGCAAATTTTATACTTGAAAGATTAAACCCCAAATCGATATAGCCCCATCACTTTTGCAGGCAATGGAGATAAGATCAAATCCTCCATGAAACAATGAGATTGCAGAACATAAACAGATCTACAAAGGGCTGGTATTATTTCAACTAATGATTCACACAGACACTGGCCTGGTGTTGTTTTACATGTGGTGACACAGACACTGGCCTTGTTCTTTTTAAACAAGAACAAAACCCCCTAGATGCTTCACCATTTCCCTTTCTGGTACATCTTTTGGTTTAACTCAAAGAAACAACCCTAAATCAATGAAATGAACCCAAGCCGATTTACCCTCTTCTCCTCTGACTCTACAATGGTTCTCTTTTTTTTTTCTTCCCTTTTTCTTCTGACTCTATGGGGTATTTTACCCGAATAATGATGTTGGAATAAAGATTTCTCAATTTGGGATGTGTTTGTTTTTATTTCGTGAAGTAGAAATGGTTTGAAAGTCGCATACACTTCCCGTACGACTTTAATGTATTTTCGAATGTCGCCAACACTTAACGACGACTTCTAAAAGTCACCTATACTTTACGACGACTTTTAGAAATCATCTCTTGCGCACAAAATAATCTAAAAACATCCGTATTTCGTGAAATAAAAAAAAAAAAGCCAACATCATTATCTATGCGAAGAAACCCCGCCTCTATGCAAACAACCCACCCCTATAAAAATACCATAAAAATAAAACATGCATTGTATTTTGCTACACTTACTGGCTGTCTGATGTCTTGTCTGAATGACAAGTGTGACACCATTCCTATTAACATCAAGAACAGTATTATGCAAAATTTACCAACAAATTAACACATTTTGATACCAGATAACTAAAACAAGCATTATGTTCAACTTCTGTTAAGTAAATTTATGGTTTTTGATGTTTATTTTCTTGTAAGAATGTTTGTTAATTGCAACTGTTGGCAGTGACCTTAATGAAAACGAATTAAAAGTTTAGTGACTTTATTGCAAGTTTTAAAAGTTGGTGACTAAAATGCAAGTGACCTACAAGTTCAGTGACTATTTATTTAATGACATAATTTCAAAAAATGCCCCTAACGTTTCACTGAATAGTCATTTTGTCCCCTATTCTTTTTTTGGTTCACTTTCACCCCTAATGTTTTTATTTAGGGTCAAAATGGCCCTGTGGATGGAAACCGTTAGTTGACTAACAGTCAACGAGGGACGCTAATGTGGCATGCTGACTTGGAAATATTTTTTAACTTTTCTAAGAAAATTAATAATTTATTTAATTTTTAATTTTTAATTTTTTTAAAAATAATAATAATTTATTTGATTTATTGATTTATTGTTTTTTAAAAATAACAATAAGTTATTGTTAAACTTTTATTATATCAGGAAAGTAATATAACATTTCAAGGAGAATAAAAAACAATTTAAGAGAATAGAAAAGAGTAAAGTGATAGAATTTTTAAATATATAGGGTTTAATTTATTAATTTGTTTCGAATTACGGCTAAATTAATAAAATGTATAAGTTTTAGTATTAATTTGAGAGAAAATATCTAGTTCAAGTACCAACTTGAGAGTAAAAAATTTTTAGGAATAGACTTGAGAAAAAGTACCTATTTTAAGTATCAATGTGGGAGTAAATTTTTTTAAAGTATCAACTTGGGAGAAAGAGTCTAATATAAGTACCAAATGCATATATATATATATATATATATATATATATATATATATATATATATATATGGAATAAACTTTGATACACAGGCCGTGTAAACTTTAGTTTACATGTGCCTTTTGGTTTTAGGGGTTAGGGTTTTAGTTTAGGGTTTAAGGTTTAGGGGTTTAGGCTGTAGGGTTTAAAATTTATGGTTAGTGTTTAGAATTTAGTATATAGAGTTTAAGGTTTAGAGTTTAGTTTTTAGAGTTAGGAATTTAGGATTTGAGTTTTTTATAGTATAAATACACATGCTTGTGTAAAATTAATTTTTACACAAGCATGTGTATCAAAGTTTTACCCTATATATATATATTTGACTTAAACGGGCTGGAGGCTTTATTGAGAAATCAAATAGTAAAGTAAGAATCAAACAAATATGGTAAGAATCAAACAAGCAAACCGAGCAAGAATCAACTCCAAGGCGGCAAGAATCGAAGCCAAATCGGAAGAATCAAATCATTTTAGATTCTAGGGCATTCCGATTGTAATCCGGAAAAGAAATCTCAAGATTTTTTTCCCTTGTTCATACATTGTAATCGGCTATAAAAAGTCACGAATCCATCCATTGTAACATACAAAATTTACAAGAAATACAAGCAATTCTCAGTCGAATTTTTGAGGTATTTTCATACCTGAAATCTTGTCTTTATTTTTTCCAACATACATATATAGTCCGAATCAAAAGAGGGGGCGCGGGTTACTGTTCGAGTCGCCGGAGGAAGAAGCCGTCACCATCGTCGGAACCGAGAGTCAAAACGAGAAGGAGCCACCATCGACGAGCTGCCGCTGGGGAGTATCCACGGCGGTAAACACGGCAGAGTGCGACGGTCCCTAGCCGAAATATGGGTTGCTGAGGTGGTGTTCTTCATTTTCATGAAGAACACCAAGAACATTTTAGAGGATTCTTTGAGGTGGTGTTCTTCAGTTGTTCCCCACTTAACAATAAATCAACCTCGGCATTGGCTCCCCTTCGAACGGAAGCAAAGATGGCAAGAGCAATAGTAGCGACACTTCGGCATTGGCTCAAGGCCTTTCTCGCCATTTCTCCATATCGGAAATCAGACTAGCCACGAATAACATTGACTCTAATGTCATTGGAGTCGGAGGCTTTGGTAAGGTGTACAAAGGAGTTATCGACGGAGGCACTAAAGTGGCTATCAAGCAATCCAATCCGTCATCCGATCAAGGCATTAACAAGTTCAAAACCGAAATCGAGATGCTTTCAAAGCTGAGACACAAGCATTTGGTCTCGTTGATTGGTTTCTGTGACGATGGTGGTGAAATGTGCTTGGTTTATGACTACATGGCTCTTGGAACTTTCAGGGAACACCTTTACAACAACAAGAAAGCTCAACTTTCATGGAAACAAAGGTTGGAAATCTGCATTGGAGCAGCCAGGGGATTTCACTATCTTCACAGAGGGGCTAAGTACACCATCATTCACAGGGATGTAAAGACAACAAATATTCTCTTGGATGAAAAATGGGTTGCCAAAGTTTCGGATTTCGGGCTATCGAAAACCGGTACCGACATGAATCAAGGCCATGTAAGTACAGTGGTAAAAGGTAGCTTTGGTTACCTAGACCCCGAATTTTTCCGAAGGCAGCAACTCACCGAGAAATCCTACGTTTACTCCTTCGGTGTTGTCCTATTTGAGGCACTATGCGCTAGACCGGTTCTGAATCCCGGCCTTCCAAAGGAACAAGTTAGTCTTGCAGTTCGGGCCCTCCATTGTCACAATAACGGAACACTAGAAGAAATCATAGATCCTCGTTTGAAAGGGAAAATAAATCCAGAATGTCTAAACAAGTTTGCAGACACGGATGTTAAATGCTTATCCGATCAGGGAATCGACCGGCCTCACATGGGTGATGTCTTGTGGAACCTCGAATTCGCTCTTCAGCTACAAGAAAGTGCAGATAGCGCCAGCGGTTCGATCGATCAAGGCAGCTCCACATCAAGTGATTCTAGAGTAAGAAGCCAAAGACAAGTAAACAACAGCAGCCAAGGCAGTGACCTTGAATTGAATGAAGAACCTAACAATCAGATTGACATCTTCTATCAACTTGTCAATCCAAAAGGCCGATAAATCGGAACAAAAGAACTAAAGAAAGCAGCCATGGATGGAACTCAAGCATCATAGGAAAGATGAAGCAGTGTTGGTATTGTATAATTTCTACTGTAACCAGGGATTTAAATATCGTTTCCGATCGTGTTTTCGGTCACGTTTATCGCGGTTTCAGGCATAACGGATGCTATTGCGGTCACTATGGGCATAAATTTTTTTAAAATTCGCACAACCTATTGTAAAACATAATAATTATAATTATAAATTTTAAAAACTATCTTTAATAATTTTTAGAGTGATTTCTAACACTTATAATTTTTTATTAATATGAGAGCATAATTTTTAATGGCTTAAAGTGACTAGATTGAACAAAAACCCAAATCATTAAGGGCTTAATTGAGATAAGTAAAATTTATAAATCAATCTTAGTGCATATTTTATACTTAATTATATTATACATGCCTAAAATAAAAATATTTCAATTATATGTAAATTTCAAAAATATTAGAAATAAATATTTTAAAATATTAATAGATATATATCAATTAAATATGTAGTTTTAATATTTTATTTAAATTTAGTAAATATAAAAAAAATCTTATTTTATTATTATTAATTTACATTAAAATAATTATTAAAATTAATTTTTTTGGTCTATATTAAATATTTGAGTCATAAAATTAATAATATAATTGTTTTTGTAGTTAAATATTGATTAATTTGCAGTCAATCTAAATAAACTTCTTCAAATTATAGTACAAGAATCCCATTGTTTTTTTCTTTGCAATGTCCATTTCCTCCAACTTTAACACATATATTGCATATGTTGAGCAATTCTATCATGTTTAAATCCATATCTAAGGACAGACCCGGGTTTGATTCTGGGCTGGTTCATAATGTCGTTGGAGCAATGCGGATAACCGTGCTCTTGTGATGCATTACCAAAATAAAAAACCAGAAATAAATAAGTAGGGCATAAATGAATTGAGTTGAGAAATTTAATAAACGAATCAATAAACAAACTTAAAATATATTTCATTATTAATTAATTTTGATGATTTAAGTCTAATCGAAAGAAAATGTGTTACTGCTTTCAGATTCTCTTTTGAAAATCATTAATCAAGATGATCCCCCAAAGTCGACTATGTTATCCGTTACTCGAAACAATTGCTAAATTGGATGTCATTGCAACTAGTTTCGACTATGTTATCCGTTACTCGAAACAATTGCTAAATTCGAACACTTTAAGAAAAACGGAAAGTCTTGTAACATAGAGTGATCTGTCTAAGATAATCATTCATTTTGATATGTTTCTTATACATGCATATATGGTAATGTTGGCTGTTGAAAAGCTCGTGTGTTTCTATTTGTTGCTGATATCCCAGCGTTTACTGATGTTCTTAGGTGCAATATTAGTGTTAGATTGACTATGATGTTTCTTAATCCGTTGTCGAAATCACTCCGTTAATGAACAAGCTTTCCATGATGCAGGGGATACTATAAGTGCAGCAGTGTGAGAGGCTGCCCGGCAAGGAAGCATGTCGAGAGATGTCTGGGAGAGCCTTCGATGCTGATCGTCACGTACGAAGGCTAGCATAACCATTCAAGGCTACTCTCAACAAACTCTGCCCACACATGAAGAAGAATGCATTCTTTGGTCTTCAAAAACCCAACCTCCGATTGTTAAAACCCGAAAAACAAAAGCCGGTCTTCGTCTAAAGGTGAAACAGATAGCTATTGTACATTGTTGATCCACTTGCATCAACAATGGAACCATGTGTGAGAATCCTTATTACCCCTTAGTGTTTAGTGTGCATCAACATAGAATATGGGGATTCAAACCACAGAAGTAGATCAAAAGGGCTCATATATATAGAGTGGGAATAGGAATTGTGTACCTTTTTTTTTCAACTTTGAATTTGTGTAACCCTATGTTTTGTTCTTCATGTTTTGATATTGTAAGCTTTATATATACATATATGAATGGTAACCAAAAATCATGTAACATGAACTTGAGCAGTGCCAGAAAGGCATGCTGCTAAGAACTGATTCCCTGATGTTTCTGAAGTGCTTAACTCACAGTCACACGCACCTAAGCCCAACAATTCTTTAAAGCCATGGATTCAAATACTAGTCCAGGAGAAACAATTGTTTTTGAACTCAAAATATTTAATTGAGATTTTTATATAATATTCTTTCATGTGTGTGTGTGTCATATGTACATTGAGATTATTAGAAGGCAAAAGTGATTTTGATAATACCCACTCTATCATCACCTCTATTTGTAAACAAAAAACCGATTCGAAGAGATCTATCAATTGATCGAGTGGTTAAATTTTTTTATCTTGACTGCTTTATAAAAAAATCGACTTGAACATTAAAAATAAAATTAATTACCACAAATGTTGAGTCAAAATTCATAAATTACTCACTTTTGGTAAAAGACTAGCCTGAGAAAAATTTAAGCGGGCCAGCTAAGGGTCAAACCTACAACCTTCAACTTAGGAAACAGACGCTCTATCCACTCAGCTACAAGCGCTTCTCTGTTATTGCCATCTTTAACATTATTAAAATATAATTACTCTCATCACAAATCTGTACAATCCCTTGAGAATTGGATTGGTTCAATCGATCTTCTCTTTTTATTTTTTATTTACAACTAATAGTAGGGCATTCGTGTTGGAGTATGCCTAAAGACCAATCATAAGATGATTGTAAAAGACATATTTATTTTATCTTGTTTATTAATATAAAGCCATTATTATTTCAGTCATTATTTTGCGCATAAATAAATAAACTGAATTATAATAAAGTCCTTAGAATAATATGGTTATTATTGAATGTCCTTAGTTGAGTATTATTATGGGCATAGATACCAATAATATATTAAGACTAATATGTAGTTGATTGATGACAGAGTGTTGTCATAGACATGGAAATGTCAAAATCAATAGATAAGTATGTGTTAGAGAACGATATACTGGACTGACCCGCTATGAGCATGTTTCTTGGATTATTATGTGGCAGTCACAACATTGCTCATAGTGATAACTACATGTATGATCCTCAAACTTGAGATCATCATTATTTCAACATTGTGAGTGATATACTTTGATACAGTCAAACTTGTGTCGTAACTGACTGCACTATAAAGACTGATGTGATCATGATATTATGATAAATCAATTGCTTTAGTCATCCTCATATTTAGACCTATGTTTTAAATTGATTTAAAAGGTTATTTATCTACTTGTGAGTATCTATCTTTTCATTATTCAACCGCAAGTTTGAGAGTTAAAATGCTAGGGTAAAGTTCACAAATAGTCATTGAACTTTGTAAAAAAAATAAAATGGTAACCAAACTTTCAAATATTATAAAATGGCAATTAAACTTTATGTTTTATAACAAAATGGTAACTCGGCCGTTAAGTAAAATGTGCTGGAATCCCGCCTCCCATGCCAATACAAGACCAACATAAGCTCCCCACCCCTCCACATCAACAATCGAACAAATGCCAAGGAATTTCGTAAAACCAAACCGCCATTTTTCTGTATAATCCCGAGCCACACCCCCACAAGAAGCATATCCGTTCAGATCTCGTCGTACACCATCGATATTCAGCTTGATCCCGGGTTCGATTCTGGGCTGGTTCATAATGTCGTTGGAGCAATGCGGATAACCGTGCTCTTGTGATGCATTACCAAAATAAAAAACCAGAAATAAATAAGTAGGGCATAAATGAATTGAGTTGAGAAATTTAATAAATGAATCAATAAACAAACTTAAAATATATTTCATTATTAATTAATTTTGATGATTTAAGTCTAATCGAATTCAACTCGCATCATTAATTAAAAAGAAAATGTGTTCTTGCTTTGATTCTCTTTTGAAAATCATTAATCAAGATGATCCCCAAAGTCGACTATGTTATCCGTTACTCAAACAATTGCTAAATTGGATGTCATTGCAACTAGTTTCGACTATGTTATCCGTTACTCAAACAATTGCTAAATTTGAACACTTTAAGAAAAACGGAAAGTCTTGTAACATAGAGTGATCTGTCTAAGATAATCATTCATTTTGATATGTTTCTTATACATGCATATATGGTAATGTTGGTGTTGTTGAAAAGCTCGTGTGTTTCGATTTGTTCTTTGATATCAGCGTTTCATGATGTTCTTAGGTGCAATATTAGTGTTAGATTGACTATGATGTTTCTTAATCCGTAGTCGAAATCACTCCGTTAACGAACAAGCTTTCCATGATGCGGGGATACTATAAGTGCAGCAAAGTGTGAGAGGCTGCCCGACAAGGAAGCATGTCGAGAGATGTGCGGGATAGCCTTCGATGCTGATCGTCACGCATTGAAGGCTAGCATAACCATTCAAGGCTACCCTCAACAAACTCTGCCCACACATGAAGAAGAATGCATTCTTTGGTCTTCAAAAACCCAACCTCCGATTGTTAAAACCCGAAAAACAAAAGCCGGTCTTCGTCTAAAGGTCTGTAATCGATCGCGAACTCGGTCGAGACCGAGTCTTAGGCAAGTCAAGGTTGTGATTGAATAACTCATGTGAGCTTTCTCTGGTTACAATAGCGGATAAAGATACATCGTGCCCTCTATTTTCTGAATTACAAGAGTCTCGTCGTATATTCGGCAAGAAATACACATCACAATATGATTTACAAGACAAAGCTCTAAATGCTTTAGAGAAGAAAAAAAAGAGGTCATGCAATGAAGAAGAACAAACGATTAGGAAAGGAAAACGACAAGCAAGAAATTGTGGGTCCTCTCTTATGATTCCGATATCGCATTTAAAAAACAAAATTTAACCCGATGAGCGTGAAGAACTCTTGCATTGGGGAAAATTAGAAATAAGTTTTGAAGGAAATGAAGATGATGTCGTCAAGAAACTGGTTCGATTGGAGGAGTTGGAGAATCATCATTAGGAATAGTCCGAAAATTCTGTTACCTACAAGTGTTGAAATTGTCAAATAAATAATCTTATTTTCTAAATATAAATAATAAAAAATAGCATAGAGAAGTAAGATCGATCTCTGAGGACTAAGGAAATTAAAGACTTCGTTTCTTGACTTGAATAATCTGCAAAAAAAAAAAAAATGAGGATTTTAGAGATGGTGAGATAAAAGAAATAACTGATGAATAAAAGTGATGTATATGGTAAATGAAAATAGAAAATTATAAGGAATTTAATAATGATGAGATAGCCCTAGGCTTTGCTAGCTTTAATTTCGATCGGTATAGATTTTTCTTCCTTGATAGTACACTGGTTATACTTTTTGGGCCCAACCCCTACATCTAACTCTTTTCTCTGGTTAATCTAGATTTTCAAGTCTATCTTCGAAATCAGATCTTTTTTTGGTCTAACAACATTTATTGTCGTTAGCACCAAGCTACTTTGAGTACTAAAAGAGTCCAACTCGAGTTATGATGTCTCTCAGAGAATCAAAATTCGATCTACATTCCCCTTAGTGGACCCCCGCTAAGCTTGTTCGCAAGAAGCCGAATTACGACCAATCGATTCATCTCCCAAACAGTAAGCCAAAACCTCTTTTAAATCAACGATGTCTTTTTGAGTTAAAGATGTAGTAACTTTAAAGGGAGGGCCGCTTGCCACTCTTTGTTTTCAGAGAATCGAAGAATACTTCTCGGAGTTAGTATAAACTAAATTTTCACGATTAGAATTGAGTCATCGCAAAGTTTTAGGCTAAGTGAAATTTTAGCTAAGCATGATTGGATCATGCCTAGCATTTTATATGAAAAATAAATAAAGAATAAAGTAAAGAATGGAAACAAAGTAAAAGCTTTTATAAAATTGATCAAGGAAGTTACAAATTCCAATTTGAGTTCAAAGGTTGAACCTAGAGGGGTATTTATACCCGAAAATCCTAACAAGGTAAAATAAATAAAAATCCTAATAAAAGATAAAACAAGAGATAAATATTTTAAACTAGTGGACCAAATTTAAACCAATGATTTATCACAAAAGATAAAGATAATTAATTTGAAACATTTGGCTCTGATTGAATTCTGCTTTATTTTCTAAATAATCCCATATTTATCCCATGCATTTATCCTTAAGATAATTTCGAATTTTGACTTTGAGATAATGTCGATCTGCCTTCTAAAAGATGATGACTGGACCGTCAAAATCTGCTGATCCTCGGGCTCGGACTGCATCGTCCTCATGTCGTGCCCACGACTCTTGCAATGACATCCAGTGAAAATCCATATTATATCTTCAATTGTTGGTTTTGGACTAATATAGTCCAATAAAGCTCCTACCAAAATAAAGCCCAAAAGAAGCAATTTAGGAGTATATATATATAAAGAAAATGGAGAATAAAACACATTAAAAATATGAAATATTACACACTTGTCGGTTACTTATGTTATAGTGTTACTTAAGATGTTTGGATATTGTGTTGGTTTTCTCCCTATAGCAGGGATAGGGTCTGTGAGTTTTTTATCAGTGTAGCGAGTGCTAGTGTGCGCGATGGGGTTATGTGGACAGAAGGGTGGGTTGAGTTGCTTGATGTCTCATGATTCTTGTATTCATTTCTCCTTAGTTTGATCGGAACCGTGGCAAGGACCAAGCACTGAATGGATTTGTGGCGTTGTTTTGTGAATTATTTGAGTTGTTATTGTGGTATGGTAGTATCGTTTTTCCTCCTCAAAATCTTGGTATTTTGGGGCCTTGGCTCACTTGTCTCGGTAATTTAGCACATTCACGAGGCTGTTTTGAGTAGGTGTGGTCGTATCTTCGATGTCGTGAAGATGTTGATAGAGCCTTTTATGTTTAAAAGTCGTCAGGGTGAATTTGTCAGATTGGTTGATGTGTTGCTATAGACTTCTGTCTTGGATGTAAAGTCTAGAATAGTGCTTGTCTTGTTTGTGTCCTACGAGTTTAAAGTTTTTGGAGATTTTGTGTAGAGTAAGGTGCTTGAGCGAAGGTGTTTTCAATATGCTCGGGTGGGGATCTAATTGAGCTATGGCAGACTCTTTTGTCGAAAGCTGGTATGCAACGATAAGAGCTGTTCAAAACTTGATGGAAATGCAACAGGGCCAGAGGTCTTAATCAGCGTTGGATTCAAATTATTTCGAGAGCTCAAATTGTTAAGGGTGACTGGTCATATTTTGTTAAGGGTGTTGTACTCTTTGTGAACCAACCACTTGGTAAGTCAGAATAATTGTAACCCCTAAACCCGCCTATGGGGAATGCCTAATCTAGGAGTTCATATTCGGGTCAATGAGCAACCTACGACCAAAAACATAAGAATTTTTTTACAAATACATCTAAAACTATAAAGAAAATTCTGTTCAAAACATCATTTTAAAACTTACGCTTAACCATAAAATTGATATTCAGAAATATTTTACAGACTCGGTCATAAAATGTGACGCAATATACAAGCCCACTAATGCACAAGTACCGTACTCCTTAAGCAATGCCAAGGGAACTCTATAGCTGATGTCGATCACAAGACCATGGACATATTCTTTCAACCTGCAATGGTAAAAACATCGTGAGCTTGGAAAAGCTCAGTAATACAAAACTACCAAAAGATGTTATAAGCACAAGTAGGTATAAGCCAAGGCATGAAACTAGAATATCGATCATGGCATCCTATTAATCAAGACTCGAATTCTAAGTCTCAACGGCATTCTACAGTGCAGTAAAACTAAGTGGAATGGTATTTTTACTAGAATCGATCAATGGGGTTAACGTATATCTTTACTTACAAATTTGGGAAGGTAGAAAATATGCTTCTTATATCATTAGAATTCATCATGGGCATAAGAAGAGGCAAAAAATTTAGTTTCAGACTAACTACCCTCAACCTAAACTCCAAAATATAGTTCCTCAATACTACATCATATACATGCGTTAACCCAAGCCCATTGGGCATGGGTACCATCCTAAGGGTATACCTCAGGTCACGGGGCAGAATTACCCCAGCCGAAGCATGAGAACCTAATACGGACGGAACCACTCTAGCCGAAGCAGAGGATCCGAATATGGGCATTGACCCTGGCCATTAGGCGAGGGTACCATCCTAAGGGAATACCTTAGGTCACAGTGAATTACCCAGCACCAAGCATGGGAACCTAATACGGGCGAAACCAATCTAGCTGAAGTAGAGGATCCGAATATGGGCATTAACCCTGGCCATTAGGAGAGGGTACCATCCTAAGGGAATACCTTAGGTCACATGCGGAATTACCTCATCCGAAGCATGGGAACCTAATACAAAGCGAAACCACTCTAGCCAAGTAGAGGATCGAATCACGGGCGTTAACCCGGCCATTGCGAGGGTACTATCCTAAGGGAATACCTTAGGTCACGAGTGAAATTACCCCAATGAAGCATGAGAACCTAATACGGACGGAACCACTTTAGCCAAGGGGAGGAGGGCGAATACGGGCATTAACACTTTGTAATGTGGTTGTGGTTGAGGATGAGATAATGATGTACTAGGATTTTATAGAGGATGTTTTGGGCAAGTCATGTAAAAATGTTAATGGAAAATCCTTGCCAATCATCCAATTAAAATCTTACCTAATATGTTATTATTAATACAGACAATCATTTTTTTTTGAAATCTTATGATATTATAATAAATTCACATCCAAATCTAGATATTATAACATATATGCATTGAAAATTAATTTATAATTAAACATCTTACCTTTTCAGTATGACCATCAATATCCTTTTCATTTGCTAATTCTTGGTGAATGTTTCTTGCATGTCGAAAACTTCCACACACGGAAATATATTTATTAAAGGTTTAAATATACATTTGGTACTTGAATTATTCATCTTCATGGCATGTGTCATAAAGATAATGTCACTTGTTATTTCTAGGAATTTTTAAACTTTAATTTTTAAAATATATATATATAAATCAAAAAATATAAAAAATTCTGGAAAATTATTTTAGAAATATAAGAGATATTTTTAATTCTGAAATTTATTTAAAAATAATAAATAATAATTTTTCAAAAGATTAAATATTTTTAAAAAATTAGAAATATTAAATATTAAAGATTTGAGATCATCATTATTTCAACATTGTGAGTGATATACTTTGATACAGTCAAACTTGTGTCGTAACTGACTGCACTATAAAGACTGATGTGATCATGATATTATGATGAATCAATTGCTTTAGTCATCCTCATATTTAGACCTATGTTTTAAATTGATTTAAAAGGTTATTTATCTACTTGTGAGTATCTATCTTTTCATTATTCAACCGCAAGTTTGAGAGTTAAAATGCTAGGGTAAAGTTCACAAATAGTCATTGAACTTTGTAAAAAAAATAAAATGGTAACCAAACTTTCAAATATTATAAAATGGCAATTAAACTTTATGTTTTATAACAAAATGGTAACTCGGCCGTTAAGTAAAATGTGCTGGAATCCCGCCTCCCATGCCAATACAAGACCAACATAAGCTCCCCACCCCTCCACATCAACAATCGAACAAATGCCAAGGAATTTGGTAAAACCAAACCGCCATTTTTCTGTATAATCCCGAGCCACACCCCCACAAGAAGCATATCCGTTCAGATCTCGTCGTACACCATCGATATTCAGCTTGATCCCGGGTTCGATTCTGGGCTGGTTCATAATGTCGTTGGAGCAATGCGGATAACCGTGCTCTTGTGATGCATTACCAAAATAAAAAACCAGAAATAAATAAGTAGGGCATAAATGAATTGAGTTGAGAAATTTAATAAACGAATCAATAAACAAACTTAAAATATATTTCATTATTAATTAATTTTGATGATTGATTTAAGTCTGTGATCGTTAATCGAAAGAAAATGTGTTCTTGCTTTTGATTCTCTTTTGAAAATCATTAATCAAGATGATCCCCAAAGTCGACTATGTTATCCGTTACTCAAAACAATTGCTAAATTGGATGTCATTGCAACTAGTTTCGACTATGTTATCCGTTACTCAAACAATTGCTAAATTCGAACACTTTAAGAAAAACGGAAAGTCTTGTAACATAGAGTGATCTGTCTAAGATAATCATTCATTTTGATATGTTTCTTATACATGCATATATGGTAATGTTGGTGTTGAAAAAGCTCGTGTGTTTCGATTTGTTTGATATCCTGCGTTCTTGATGTTCTTAGGTGCAATATTAGTGTTAGATTGACTATGATGTTTCTTAATCCGTAGTCGAAATCACTCCGTTAACGAACAAGCTTTCCATGATGCGGGGATACTATAAGTGCAGCGGTGTGAGAGGCTGCCCGGCAAGGAAGCATGTCGAGAGATGTGCGGGAGAGCCTTCGATGCTGATCGTCACGTCACGAAGGCTAGCATAACCATTCAAGGCTACCCTCAACAAACTCTGCCCACACATGAAGAAGAATGCATTCTTTGGTCTTCAAAAACCCAACCTCCGATTGTTAAAACCGAAAAACAAAAGTCGGTCTTCGTCTAAAGGTGTAATCGGGATCGCGAACTCGGTCGAGACTGAGTCTTAGGCAAGTCAGGTTGATGATTGAATAACTCATGTGAGCTTTCTCTGGTTACAATAGCGGATAAAGATACATCGTGCCCTCTATTTTCTGAATTACAAGAGTCTCGTCGTATATTCGGCAAGAAATACACATCACAATATGATTTACAAGACAAAGCTCTAAATGCTTTAGAGAAGAAAAAAAGAGGTCATGCAATGAAGAAGAACAAACGATTAGGAAAGGAAAACGACAAGCAAGAAATTGACGGGTCCTCTCTTACAGATTCCGATATCGCACGAAAACAAAATTTAACCCGATGAGCGTGAAGAACTCTTGCATTGGGGAAAATTAGAAATAAGTTTTGAAGGAAATGAAGATGATGTCGTCGAAGAACTGGTTCGATTGGAGGAGTTGGAGAATCATCATTAGGAATAGTCCGAAAATTCCCTGTTACCTACAAGTGTTGAAATTGTCAAATAAATAATCTTATTTTCTAAATATAAATAATAAAAAATAGCATAGAGAAGTAAGATCGATCTACAGGGACTAAGGAAATTAAAGACTTCGTTTCTTGACTTGAATAATGCAAAAAAATAAAATGAGGGATTTTAGAGATGAGTGAGATAAAAGAAATAACTGATGAATAAAAGTGATGTATATGGTAAATGAAAATAGAAAATTATAAGGAATTTAATAATGATGAGATAGCCCTAGGCTTTGCTAGCTTTAATTTCGATCGGTATAGATTTTTCTTCCTTGATAGTACACTTTGGTTATACTTTGCGGGCCCAACCCCTACATCTAACTCTTTTTTCTCTGGTTAATCTAGATTTTCAAGTCTATCTTCTAAATCTGATCTTTTTTGGTCTAACAACATTTATTGTCGTTAGCACCAAGCTACTTTGAGTACTAAAAGAGTCCAACTCGAGTTATGGTGTCTCACAGAGAATCAAAATTCGATCTCCATTCCCCTTAGTGGACCCCCGCTAAGCTTGTTCACAAGAAGCTGAATTACGACCAATCGATTCGTCTCCCAAACAGTAAGCCAAAACCTCTTTTAAATCAACGATGTCTTTTTGAGTTAAAGATGTAGTAACTTTAAAGGGAGGGCCGCTTGCCACTCTTTGTTTTTAGAGAATCGAAGAATACTTCTCGGAGTTAGTATAAACTAAATTTTCACGATTAGAATTGAGTCATCGCAAAGTTTTAGGCTAAGTAAAATTTTAGCTAAGCATGATTGGATCATGCTTAGCATTTTATATGAAAAATAAATAAAGAATAAAGTAAAGAATGGAAACAAAGTAAAAGCTTTTATAAAAATGATCAAGGAAGTTACAAATTCCAATTTGAGTTCAAAGGTTGAACCTAGAGGGGTATTTATACCCGAAAATCCTAACGAGGTAAAATAAATAAAAACCCTAATAAAAGATAAAACAAGAGATAAATATTTTAAACTAGTGGACAAAATTTAAACCAATGATTTATCACAAAAGATAAAGATAATTAATTTGAAACCTTTGGCTCTGATTGAATTCTGCTTTATTTTCTAAATAATCCCATATTTATCCCCATGCATTTATCCTTAAGATAATTTCAAATTTTGACTTTGAGATAATGTCGATCTACCTTCTAAAAGTTGATGACTGGACCGTCAAAATCTGCTGATCCTCGGGCTCAGACTGCATCGTCCTCAGGTCGTGCCCACGACTCTTGCAATGACATCCAGTGAAAATCCATATTATATCTTCAATTGTTGGTTTTGGACTAATATAGTCCAATAAAGCTCCTACCAAAATAAAGCCCAAAAGAAGCAATTTAGGAGTATATATATATAAAGAAAATGGAGAATAAAACACATTAAAAATATGCAATATTACACACTTATCGGTTACTTATGTTATAGTGTTACTTAAGATGTTTGGATAGTGTGCTGGTTTTCTCCCTATAGCAGGGATAGGGTCTGTGAGTTTTTTATCAGTGTAGTGAGTGCTAGTGTGCGCGATGGGGTTATGTGGACAGAAGGGTGGGTTGAGTTGCTTGATGTCTCATGATTCTTGTATTAATTTCTCCTTAGATTGATCGGAACCGTGGCAAGGTCCAAGCACTGAATGGATTTGTGGCGTGGTTTTGTGAATTATTTGAGTTGTTATTGTGGTATGGTAGTATCGTTTTTCCTCCTCAAAATCTTGGTATTTTGGGGCCTTGGCTCACTTGTCTCGGTAATTTAGCACATTCGCGAGGCTGTTTTGAGTAGGTGTGGCCATGTCTTCGATGCCGTGAAGATGTTGATAGAGTCTTTTATGTTTAAAAGTCGTCAGGGTGAATTTGTCAGATTGGTTGATGTGTTGCTATAGACTTCTGTCTTGGATGTAAAGTCTAGAATAGTGCTTGTCTTGTTTGTGTCCTACGAGTTTAAAGTTTTTGGAGATTTTGTGTAGAGTAAGGTGCTTGAGCGAAGGTGTTTTCAATATGCTCGGGTGGGGATCTAATTGAGCTATGGCAGACTCTTTTGTCGAAAGCTGGTATGCAACGATAAGAGCTGTTCAAAACTTGATGGAAATGCAACAGGGCCAGAGGTCTTAATCAGCGTTGGATTCAAATTATTTCGAGAGCTCAAATTGTTAAGGGTGACTGGTCATATTTTGTTAAGGGTGTTGTACTCTTTGTGAACCAACCACTTGGTAAGTCAGAATAATTGTAACCCCTAAACCCGCCTATGGGGAATGCCTAATCTAGGAGTTCATATTCGGGTCACCGGAGCAACCCACGACCAAAAACATAAGAATTTTTTTACAAATACATCTAAAACTATAAAGAAAATTCTGTTCAAAACATCATTTTAAAACTTACGCTTAACCATAAAATTGATATTCAGAAATATTTTACAGACTCGGTCATAAAATGTGACGCAATATACAAGCCCACTAATGCACAAGTACCGTACTCCTTAAGCAATGCCAAGGGAACTCTATAGCTGATGTCGATCACAAGACCATGGACATATTCTTTCAACCTGCAATGGTAAAAACATCGTGAGCTTGGAAAAGCTCAGTAATACAAAACTACCAAAAGATGTTATAAGCACAAGTAGGTATAAGCCAAGGCATGAAACTAGAATATCGATCATGGCATCCTATTAATCAGCACTCAGAATTCTAAGTCTCAAACTGGCATTCTACAATTCTGGTAAAACTAAGTGGAATGGTATTTTTACTAGAATCGATCAATGGGGTTAACGTATATCTTTACTTACAAATTTGGGAAGGTAGAAAATATGCTTCTTATATCATTAGAATTCATCATGGGCATAAGAAGAGGCAAAAAATTTAGTTTCAGACTAACTACCCTCAACCTAAACTCCAAAATATAGTTCCTCAATACTACATCATATACATGCGTTAACCCAAGCCCATTGGGCATGGGTACCATCCTAAGGGTATACCTCAGGTCACGGGGCAGAATTACCCCAGCCGAAGCATGAGAACCTAATACGGACGGAACCACTCTAGCCGAAGCAGAGGATCCGAATATGGGCATTGACCCTGGCCATTAGGCGAGGGTACCATCCTAAGGGAATACCTTAGGTCACAGGCAGAATTACCCCAGCCGAAGCATGGGAACCTAATACGGGCGAAACCAATCTAGCTGAAGTAGAGGATCCGAATATGGGCATTAACCCTGGCCATTAGGAGAGGGTACCATCCTAAGGGAATACCTTAGGTCACATGCGGAATTACCTCATCCGAAGCATGGGAACCTAATACAGGCGAAACCACTCTAGCTGAAGTAGAGGATCAGAATACGGGCGTTAACCCTGGCCATTAAGCGAGGGTACTATCCTAAGGGAATACCTTAGGTCACGAGTGAAATTACCCCCAACAGAAGCATGAGAACCTAATACGGACGGAACCACTTTAGCCGAAGCAGAGGAGCCGAATACGGGCATTAACACTTTGTAATGTGGTTGTGGTTGAGGATGAGATAATGATGTACTAGGATTTTATAGAGGATGTTTTGGGCAAGTCATGTAAAAATGTTAATGGAAAATCCTTGCCAATCATCCAATTAAAATCTTACCTAATATGTTATTAGGTACAGATACAGATTTTTTTTTTTGAAATCTTATGATATTATAATAAATTCACATCCAAATCTAGATATTATAACATATATGCATTGAAAATTAATTTATAATTAAACATCTTACCTTTTCAGTATGACCATCAATATCCTTTTTCAGCTGCTAATTCTTGGTGAATGTTTCTTGCATGTCGAAAACTTCCACACACGGAAATATATTTATTAAAGGTTTAAATATACATTTGGTACTTGAATTATTCATCTTCATGGCATGTGTCGCAACAGGATAATGTCACTTGTTATTTCTAGGAATTTTTAAACTTTAATTTTTAAAATATATATATATAAATCAAAAAAATATAAAAAAATTCTGGAAAATTATTTTAGAAATATAAGAGATATTTTTAATTCTGAAATTTATTTAAAAATAATAAATAATAATTTTTCAAAAGATTAAATATTTTTAAAAAATTAGAAATATTAAATATTAAAGATTTGAGATCATCATTATTTCAACATTGTGAGTGATATACTTTGATACAGTCAAACTTGTGTCGTAACTGACTGCACTATAAAGACTGATGTGATCATGATATTATGATGAATCAATTGCTTTAGTCATCCTCATATTTAGACCTATGTTTTAAATTGATTTAAAAGGTTATTTATCTACTTGTGAGTATCTATCTTTTCATTATTCAACCGCAAGTTTGAGAGTTAAAATGCTAGGGTAAAGTTCACAAATAGTCATTGAACTTTGTAAAAAAAATAAAATGGTAACCAAACTTTCAAATATTATAAAATGGCAATTAAACTTTATGTTTTATAACAAAATGGTAACTCGGCCGTTAAGTAAAATGTGCTGGAATCCCGCCTCCCATGCCAATACAAGACCAACATAAGCTCCCCACCCTCCACATCAACAATCGAACAAATGCCAAGGAATTTGGTAAAACCAAACCGCCATTTTTTCAGTATAATCCCGAGCCACACCCCACAAGAAGCATATCCGTTCAGATCTCGTCGTACACCATCGATATTCAGCTTGATCCGGGTTCGATTCCATGGTTCATAATGTCGTTGGAGCAATGCGGATAACCGTGCTCTTGTGATGCATTACCAAAATAAAAAACCAGAAATAAATAAGTAGGGCATAAATGAATTGAGTTGAGAAATTTAATAAACGAATCAATAAACAAACTTAAAATATATTTCATTATTAATTAATTTTGATGATTTAAGTCTAATCGAAAGAAAATGTGTTCTTCTTTTTTGATTCTCTTTTGAAAATCATTAATCAAGATGATCCCCAAAGTCGACTATGTTATCCGTTACTCAAACAATTGCTAAATTGGATGTCATTGCAACTAGTTTCGACTATGTTATCCGTTACTCGAAACAATTGCTAAATTCGAACACTTTAAGAAAACGGAAAGTCTTGTAACATAGAGTGATCTGTCTAAGATAATCATTCATTTTGATATGTTTCTTATACATGCATATATGGTAATGTTGAAAAGCTCGTGTGTTTCGATTTGTTCTTTGATATCCACGCCCATTGATGTTCTTAGGTGCAATATTAGTGTTAGATTGACTATGATGTTTCTTAATCCGTAGTCGAAATCACTCCAATTAACGAACAAGCTTTCCATGATCAGGGGATACTATAAGTGCAGGTGTGAGAGGCTGCCCGGCCTGGGAAGCATGTCGAGAGATGTCCGGGAGAGCTTCGATTGATCGTCACGTACGAAGGCTAGCATAACCATTCAAGGCTACCCTCAACAAACTCTGCCCACACATGAAGAAGAATGCATTCTTTGGTCTTCAAAAACCCAACCTCCGATTGTTAAAACCCGAAAAACAAAAGTCGGTCTTCGTCTAAAGGCTGTAATCAGACTGCGAACTCAGTCGAGACTGAGTCTTAGGCAAGTCAGGTTGACAGATTGAATAACTCATGTGAGCTTTCTCTGGTTACAATAGCGGATAAAGATACATCGTGCCCTCTATTTTCTGAATTACAAGAGTCTCGTCGTATATTCGGCAAGAAATACACATCACAATATGATTTACAAGACAAAGCTCTAAATGCTTTAGAGAAGAAAAAAAGAGGTCATGCAATGAAGAAGAACAAACGATTAGGAAAGGAAAACGACAAGCAAGAAATTGACGGGTCCTCTCTTACAGATTCCGATATCGCACGAAAACAAAATTTAACCCGATGAGCGTGAAGAACTCTTGCATTGGGGAAAATTAGAAATAAGTTTTGAAGGAAATGAAGATGATGTCGTCGAAGAACTGGTTCGATTGGAGGAGTTGGAGAATCATCATTAGGAATAGTCCGAAAATTCCCTGTTACCGACAAGTGTTGAAATTGTCAAATAAATAATCTTATTTTCTAAATATAAATAATAAAAAATAGTATAGAGAAGTAAGATCGATCTACAGGGACTAAGGAAATTAAAGACTTCGTTTCTTGACTTGAATAATCTGCAAAAAAATAAAATGAGGGATTTTAGAGATGACTGAGATAAAAGAAATAACTGATGAATAAAAGTGATGTATATGGTAAATGAAAATAGAAAATTATAAGGAATTTAATAATGATGAGATAGCCCTAGGCTTTGCTAGCTTTAATTTCGATCGGTATAGATTTTTCTTCCTTGATAGTACACTGGTTATACTTTGCAGGGCCCAACCCCTACATCTAACTCTTTTCTCTGGTTAATCTAGATTTTCAAGTCTATCTTCGAAATCTGATCTTTTTTTGGTCTAACAACATTTATCGACGTTAGCACCAAGCTACTTTGAGTACTAAAAGAGTCCAGCTTGAGTTATGGTGTCTCACAAAGAATCAAAATTCGATCTCCATTCCCCTCAGTGGACCCCCGCTAAGCTTGTTCACAAGAAGCCGAATTATGACCAATCGATTCGTCTCCCAAACAGTAAGCCAAAACCTCTTTCAAATCAACGATGTCTTTTTGAGTTAAAGATGTAGTAACTTTAAAGGGAGGGCCGCTTGCCACTCTTTGTTTTCAGAGAATCGAAGAATACTTCTCGGAGTTAGTATAAACTAAATTTTCACGATTAGAATTGAGTCATCGCAAAGTTTTAGGCTAAATAAAAATTTAGCTAAGCATGATTGGATCATGCTTAGCATTTTATATGAAAAATAAATAAAGAATAAAGTAAAGAATGGAAACAAAGTAAAAGCTTTTATAAAAATGATCAAAGAAGTTACTAATTCCAATTTGAGTTCAAAGGTTGAACCTAGAGGGGTATTTATACCCGAAAATCCTAACAAGGTAAAATAAATAAAAACCCTAATAAAAGATAAAACAAGAGATAAATATTTTAAACTAGTGGACCAAATTTAAACCAATGATTTATCACAAAAGATAAAGATAATTAATTTGTAACATTTGGCTCTGATTGATTTCTGCTTTATTTTCTAAATAATCCCATATTTATCCCCATGCATTTATCCTTAAGATAATTTCGAATTTTGACTTTGAGATAATGTCGATCTGCCTTCTAAACGTTGATGACTGGACCGTCGAAATCTGCTGCTCCTCGGGCTCGGACTGCATCGTCTTCAGGTCGTGCCCACGACTCCTGCCATGGCATCCAGTGAAAATCCAGATTATATCTTCAATTGTTGGTTTTGGACTAATATAGTCCAATAAAGCTCCTACCAAAATAAAGCTCAAAAGAAGCAATTTAGGAGTATATATATATAACGAAAATGGAGAATAAAACACATTAAAAATATACAATATTACACGTTTATCAGTTACTTATGTTATAGTGTTACTTAAGATGTTTGGATAGTGTGTTGGTTTTCTCCTTATAGCAGGGATAGGGTCTGTGAGTTTTTTTATCAGTGTAGCGAGTGCTAGTGTGCGTGATGAGGTTATGTGGACGGAAGGGTGCGTTGAGTTGCTGGATGTCTCATGATTCTTGTATTCATTTCTCTTTAGTTTGATCGGAACCATGGCAAGGACCAAGCACTGAATGGATTTGTGGCGTGGTTTTGTGAATTATTTGAGTTGTTATTGTGGTATGGTAGTATCGTTTTTCCTCCTCAAAATCTTGGTATTTTGGGGCCTTGGCTCACTTGTCTCGGTAATTTAGCAAATTCGTGGGGCTGTTTTGAGTAGGTGTGGCCATGTCTTCGATGCCGTGAAGATGTTGATAGAGTCTTTTTATGTTTAAAAGTCGCCAGGTGAATTTGTCAGATTGGTTGATGTGTTGCTATAGACTTCTGTCTTGGATGTAAAGTCTGGAATAGTGCTTGTATTGTTTGTGTCCTATGAGTTTAGAGTTTTTGGAGATTTTGTGTTGAGTAAGGTGCTTGAGCGAAGGTGTTTTCAGTATGCTCGGGGTGGGGATTTAATTGAGCTATGACAGACTCTTTTAGCGAAAGCTGGTATGCAACGATAAGAGTTGTTCAAAACTTGATGGAAATGCAACAGGGCCAGAGGTCTTAATCAGCATTGGATTCAAATTATTCCGAGAGCTCAAATTGTTAAGGGTGACTGGTCATATTTTGTTAAGGGTGTTGTACTATTTGTGAACCAACCACTTGGTAAGTCAGAATAATTGTAACCCCCTAAACCTGCCTATGGGGAATGCCTAATCTAGGAGGTCATATTCGGGTCACCGGAGCAACCCACGACCAAAAACATAAGAATTTTTTTTTACAAATACATCTAAAACTGTAAAACAAAATTCTGTTCAAAACATCATTTTAAAACTTACGCTTAACCATAAAACTGATATTCAGAAATATTTTACAAACTCGGTCATAAAATGTGACGCAATATACAAGCCCACTAATGCACAAGTACCGTACTCCTTAAGCAATGCCAAGGGAACTCCATAGCTGATGTCGATCATAAGACCATTGACATATTCTTTCAACCTGCAATGGTAAAAACATCGTGAGCTTGGAAAAGCTCAGTAATACAAAACTACTAAAAGATGTTATAAGCACAAGCAGGTACAAGCCAAGGCATGAAACTAGAATATCGATCATGGCATCCTGTTAATCAGCACTCAGAATTCTGAGTCTCAAACTGGCATTCTACAATTCTGGTAAAACTGAGTGGAATGATATTTTTACTGGAATCGATCCATGGGGTTAATGTATATCTTTACTTACAAATTTGGGAAGGTAGACAATATGCTTCTTATATCATTAGAATTCATCATGGGCATAAAAAGAAACAAAAAATTTAGTTTCAGACTAACTACCCTCCATCCGAACTCCAAAATACAGTTCCTCAGTACTACATCATATACATGCGTTAACCCAAGCCCATTGGGCATGGGTACCATCCTAAGGGTATACCTCAGGTCACGGGGCAGAATTACCCCAGCCGAAGCATGAGAACCTAATACGGACGGAACCACTCTAGCCGAAGCAGAGGATCTGAATATGGGCATTAACCCTGGCCATTAGGCGAGGGTACCATCCTAAGGGAATACCTTAGGTCGTGGGCAGAATTACCCAAGCCAAAGCATGGGAACCTAATACGGGCGAAACCAATCTAGCTGAAGCAAAGGATCCGAATATGGGCATTAACCCTGGCCATTAGGAGAGGGTACCATCCTTAGGGAATACCTTAGGTCACATGCGGAATTACCCCATCCGAAGCATGAGAACCTAATACAGGCGAAACCACTCTAGGTGAAGTATAGGATCAGAATACGGGCATTAACCCTGGCCATTAAGCGAGGGTACTATCCTAAGGGAATACCTTAGGTCACGAGTGAAATTACCCCCAACAGAAGCATGAGAACCTAATACGGACGGAACCACTTTAGCCGAAGCAGAGGATCCGAATACGGGCATTAACCCTGAACATTAAGGGAGGGTACCATCCTAAGGGAATACCTTAGGTCACGGGCTGAATTATCTCAGCCGAAGTATGAGAACCTAATACGGGCAAAACCACTCTAGCTGAAGCAGAGGATCCGAATACGGGCGGCATTACCCAAGCCAAAGCATAGGAACCTAAAAGGAGACTTGTGCTCACAAGTGTCTATCAAGAACTTCTCACGTTTCCTTGTAATACCCCGATAAAAAAATTTATGCAGAAACCATTAAATCCACATTTAGCATCAGGATGCCAAGAATCAGGATACAATTCGAAGTTTAATCAGTAAAATTAGAGTAGATAGTCGCAGTTTCACATCAGATGTTATTTTGTAAATTTTTGAGTTGTTTTTTTTTTAGAAAGAGAATCCTTATAAAAGGGGTACGTTGAATAATGACGTCATTACGTCATTTAAGAACTTAATTCATTAGAACCATTTAGAATTATTAAATATAACGATCATGTAGTAGTTCAAATATACTGGAATGAATTCAGTAATTCAGATAGTCCATGATCATTCAAGATTCAGGATATAACATGAGAGTTCTAAACAATTTAACTCATAAGGGTATTTTGGCCCTTTTAACTTTCAAAGTTAATTCAGTAACTTGATCTAACAGAGTTAAATTTGTGATCTGTAGAATTCATGATTTCCAATTACTCATCGAGTCACCATGCTTCACTAACAAATCGGAGCACATCGTTATTGATCTAACCGACAACTGGACACGTAAATCCATACATATTTTTCCTTTTTATAACTGACCACGATAAATAACAAAACGGGTCACATTTATCAACCATCTGAACCTACTATGAGCAATCAAACCTGTGTTCGTGCTGAAACCCAATATCGTATTTTAAGTCTGTGATTTGCTGTATAGAAGATTACAACAGCTTGTCTGGCTCTCAAGTCGATTCAAGTTAAACACATTCAACAAGATGTTACCAAGCATTCGAACATGTACACTTCGCACATTTTTGAAACTTAGTGCTGACAGCATTGTATAGCAGAATAACTCGTCGTCTCAAATTATCATTAACGAGCCTTGAATAGTTAAACAATTATTTATGCAGTTCATCCATTATTCCATCCATATCATAAACAACCAATGAACGCGGTCTTATCTTACAACTTTTAGAGCCATTACACTCGGTTGGTTTTGTTGGAAAAATTCTAAATCCAGTCTTAAGGGTGCCCTCAGTCATTTAAATATTCGAGGGTATTTTGGACATTTCAATGTCCGAAGGTGTTTCAGTTATTCTGATCCTTTCAGTCTTTTCAACTATTCATTCGCCTCAAAACTCAGGTGTTTCAGTGATGTCTGTGGTGTCGGGGTTCTGCGAGTCCAAGTTTAATGGCAGATGGCAACTTTATGGATGGCGTACCTGACCAAATTCAGGCGGCCATTAAATGTAAGAAGATTTCGAGACAAGTCATTTTGCGTTCCAACGTGTCTAATGGTCTGCACGCCTATCAAGCAGAGCTTGGTGGAACCTCATTGGTCAATATGCCTTTTCAGGATGTAGAAGAAATCAATTCAAAGTAATCCGAGTGAGATAGCAAGTCAGGGGAATCTGCAGATTCTCATCAAAGTGAATCAACCCCCTGGGCCTTGTTCTAGATGATAGACATTCTGATTTTGGGAATCGAGATGAAGAAGGAAACTCAATTCACGATGGTTGTATGGTTCGGGCATTGGGAGATGTAAGTTGTATGGGTCTGGATATTGTGGGAGGCTGTAATCAGACTGCGAGCTCAGTCGAGACTGAGTCTTAGGCAAGTCAGGTTGACAGATTGAATAACTCATGTGAGCTTTCTCTGGTTACAATAGCGGATAAAGATACATCGTGCCCTCTATTTTCTGAATTACAAGAGTCTCGTCGTATATTCGGCAAGAAATACACATCACAATATGATTTACAAGACAAAGCTCTAAATGCTTTAGAGAAGAAAAAAAGAGGTCATGCAATGAAGAAGAACAAACGATTAGGAAAGGAAAACGACAAGCAAGAAATTGACGGGTCCTCTCTTACAGATTCCGATATCGCACGAAAACAAAATTTAACCCGATGAGCGTGAAGAACTCTTGCATTGGGGAAAATTAGAAATAAGTTTTGAAGGAAATGAAGATGATGTCGTCAAAGAACTGGTTCGATTGGAGGAGTTGGAGAATCATCATTAGGAATAGTCCGAAAATTCCCTGTAACTGACAAATGTTGAAATTGTCAAATAAATAATTTTATTTTCTAAATATAAATAATAAAAAATAGTATAGAGAAGTAAGATCGATCTACATGGACTAAGGAAATTAAAGGCTTCGTTTCTTGACTTGAATAATCTGCAAAAAAATAAAATGAAGGATTTTAGAGATGACTGAGATAAAAGAAATAACTGATGAATAAAAGTGATGTATATGGTAAATGAAAATAGAAAATTATAAGGAATTTAATAATGATGAGATAGCCTTAGGCTTTGCTAGCTTTAATTTCGATCGGTATAGATTTTTCTTCCTTGATAGTACGCTGGTTATACTTTGCAGGGCCCAACCCCTACATCTAACTCTTTTCTCTGGTTAATCTAGATTTTCAAGTCTATCTTCGAAATCTGATCTTTTTTTGGTCTAACAACATTTATCGCCGTTAGCACCAGGCTACTTTGAGTACTAAAAGAGTCCAACTCGAGTTATGGTGTCTCACAGAGAATCAAAATTCGATCTCCATTCCCCTTAGTGGACCCCCGCTAAGCTTGTTCACAAGAAGCCGAATTACGACCAATCGATTCGTCTCCCAAACAGTAAGCCAAAACCTCTTTCAAATCAACGATGTCTTTTTGAGTTAAAGATGTAGTAACTTTAAAGGGAGGGCCGCTTGCCACTCTTTGGTTTCAGAGAATCGAAGAATACTTCTCGGAGTTAGTATAAACTAAATTTTCACGATTAGAATTGAGTCATCGCAAAGTTTTAGGCTAAGTTTTAAGCATGTGTATTTATACTATAAAAAACTCAAATCCTAAATTCCTAACTCTAAAATCTAAACTCTAAACCTTAAACTCTATATACTAAATTCTAAACACTAACCATCAATTTTAAATCCTACAACCTAAACCCCTAAATCCTAAACTAAAATCCTAACCCCTAAAACTAAAAGGCACATGTAAACTAAAGTTTACACGGCCTGTGTATCAAAGTTTTTTCCATATATATATGCATTTGGTACTTATATTAGACTCATTCTCCCAAGTTGACACTTTAAAAAATTTTACTCCCACATTGATACTTAAAATAGGTACTTTTTCTCAAGTCTATTCCTAAAAAATTTTTACTCTCAAGTTGGTACTTGAACTAGATATTTTCTCTCAAATTAATACTAAAACTTATACATTTTATTAATTTAGCCCTAATTCGAAACAAATTAATAAATTAAACCCTATATATTTAAAAATTCCATCACTTTACTCTTTTCTATTCTCTTAAATTGTTTTTTATTCTACTTGAAATGTTATATTACTTTCCTGATATAATAAAAGCTTAACAATAACTTATTGTTTTATCATAGAATGCAGTTATCCAACTATTATTTTTATCCGATAGACTCTCTTGGTTTGACATTGTCGTGAAAATTTGACTAAATTGATGTATTTTTAAGTATGAAGGTTTAAACTTATTGACTTGTTTTAAATAGGGTCAAATTGATAGAATGTATAAGTTTTGTGGACAAAACATGTTTATAAAAGAACCAAAATAGTGAATGAAATTAAAGTTTGGATACCAATTTGAGAGCAAAATTCTTTAGGTACCAACTTGCAAAAAAATACCTAGTTTAGATACCAATTTGAGAAAAAAAATCTATAGGTACCAAGTTGGGAGAAGATGAATAATTCAAGTACCAAATGTATATTTAAACCTTTAATAAATATATTTCCGTATGTGGAAGTTTTTGACATGTAAGAAACATTCACCAAGAATTAGCAGCTGAAAAAGGATATTGATGGTCATACTGAAAAGGTAAGATGTTTAATTATAAATTAATTTTCAATGCATATATGTTATAATATCATAAGATTTCAAAAAAAAAAAAAATCTGTATCTGTACCTAATAACATATTAGGTAAGATTTTAATTGGATGATTGGCAAGGATTTTCCATTAACATTTTTACATGACTTGCCCAAAACATCCTCTATAAAATCCCAGTACATCATTATCTCATCCTCAACCACAACCACAACCACAATCACAACCACAACCACAACCACAACCACATTACAAAGTGTATAGAAAGGAAGATGGGTTCTTCTGGCATTGCTTCTCTTCTTATCGTCTTGATTGCAATTTCTTGTCAGTATATACATATACACACAAATATATCATCTTTCATTTTTTCAGTATTCTAACGAATTGTTTAAACAAAATATTTAAACGATGAAAAATTGTTTTAATGTGATTTACAGGTGTATCGAACTCGGTAGCACAAGAAGAAATGAAATGTTCTAATACTATGGATTGTAACGGTGAGGGCATTTGTGTTTGTGACGCGGCCGGAAATTGTACGTGCCAGCACCCGGTGGTTGGTTCTAAGGCCGTCCCGATCGCGGATGCTATATATATGCGCAGAATCACTGACTGTTCCTCCGCTTGTCCACCGGGTTGCAGGTTTACTTATATCAATGGCATTTGTATATGTGACTGTTAATTGTTTCCGAAAATTTGTTTCAATTTTAGAAGAGAAGACTCTAAATGAAGTCCTATGTGTTGGAAAATAAATAATAACAATCACTATAGTAATAAGTGAAGCATGATTTTCATGTTATTTTTTTGCAATTCCATGTTATTAATACATAAAATGTATTTATATAGGAAAAGTAAGTAGACAAGCCCAGGGACCAACATAGAGAAAAAATGTTTAGATACTAATGTGTGAAAAGTAAATAAATTTATGTACCAATATGGATAAAAAGTTCAGGTGCCAATGTGAGAAAAAATACAAAAATTAATGGGATAAACATGATTTTTTTAATAGTGTAAAGCTGATTTTATAATATAGTATTTGTTTATATTTTTTTCTTTAACTCTTTGATAAGGCGCACGCACCTTGTGAATAAAGCTATTTAAATGTAGGATGAACATCGTCCTTTTTTCCACAATGAATATTCATCCACTCGTTTACGTGTCATCATCTGATTGGTTAAATTGGTAGAAAGAGTAAATAAAAAGGTCTAAAATTATATATTGTTTTTTTTAATTAGGACTTAATTGATTGAATGTGTTATCATGCCAAGATTATTTAACCGTTACGTCATCAATCATTAAATCTTTTAATGACACTGGACTAACTTGTTACTTTTAAATCGTGACTATTTTATAATTTTTCATAGTCGGGGACTCAACAAAAAAATTCTCTCAAATTTTACTCCCACATTGATACTTAAAATAGGTACTTTTTCTCAAGTCGATTCCTAAAAATTTTTTACTCTCAAGTTGGTACTTGAACTAAATATTTTCTCTCAAATTGATACTAAAATTTATACATTTTATTAATTTAGCCCTAATTCGAAACAAATTAATAAATTAAACCCTATATATTTAAAAATTCTATCACTTTACTATTTTCTATTCTCTTAAATTGTTTTTTATTCTCCTTGAAATGTTATATTACTTTCCTAAACCCTAAACCAGAAAATTTGAAGAAGAAAAAGATGGTTGGTGCTTATCATCGTGTTGTCAAAGTAAAGAGGGAAACTTTAGAGTCATGCGTGACAAGTGACAATGCCCTCTTTCTAATAAGCTTTTTAAAGGAAGCTACAACTATTTCTTTGTGTATCCATACGTGTTAGTTCCATGAAAAGGGAGGACGCTGCGGGTTGTGGGTTCCACAACCCATATCTTAGAAGGCAGGTAACCCAACCAATTGAGTTATGAAGCTCTTGGGATTAAGTCTCCTAAAAAATTATTTTATTTTTGGTTGACCATATATTAAAAGAAAACAAATAGTTACTCGTATGATCTTGAACCCAGTAAATTAAATTAAGAAAATTTAATTCTTTTGTTGTGACCTTGTATCGTAATATTTTAGGATCTAGCACCGCTGCAGAGCGTGGCGAGGCAGGTTCCCAGTAGACCCTTCTGACCAGCTTTTTGAGATGTGTTCTGTGTGTGCTATGTTACTGTTTTAAATTAATGTTACAATAATTTCTCTGAATATATATACTGAATTGTTTTCTGATTTAAACATGAATATTTTTCTGTTCTAAAAGCATGTCTATCTTATCTGTTTGAAGGTATGCCTTATGCCTGATCTGAACTTGAGATATTTGATTTATACTTTACTGAGTTATATACTCGTCTGCCAACTGATTTTTTATGTCACTGTATACAAAATTTTACTCGGGGTACACTATTGGGATGTGATTTGAAATGTCTGTAGGTACAGCCCTGATCCAGCTGGTAAATCTTTCGATTAAGCTCATATGCCTAATGGGCTTAGGGTAAGTCTTCCTGGGCCTAAGACATACCCTTAGGTAGGATCTTACGCCTGTGGGCCTAGGGTAAGACCTTCTGGGTGTAGTTCATAGGGAGACTACATATTGGTGTTCGGTTAGAGGGTATAGGTTAAAATAAGAATTTGAATGAAATGTTACATGACTTACTGAAATAATATGTGCTTTTCTGAAATATTATATGTTTATCTACACTTATCGGGACACACTGGGCTCCCTAGCTCACACCCATAAATTTTTCTATCAGATATTTTTTTGGATTGGCTTCTTGGATCCAGTTAGGCCTTCTATACCTTTTGGCCTAGGACCAACCTCCAGTTAGGCCTCATACGTCTTCGGCCTTAGGACCAGCCTCTCGTTAGGCCTTATATGCTTTTAAGCCTAGGACCAGCCTCTAGCTAGGCCTCCTATGCCTTCGAGCCTAGGATCAACCTCCAATTATAGGGAAAATGAATATTGGTGTTCAGTTGGAGGGTAGCTAGGCTTTAATGAAAACTTTGGTTGCCCTATAACATGTTTTACTGATATAATTTTATAATTAACTGAACTGATTTAAATATTTTTTTTCTGTATACACATGTTGGAATACATTAAGCCCCTAGCTCACAACTCAACCATTTCTTTTCAGATACCTTTTGGATAAGCTTTCGAATTTGGCACCTGGAGGATCAACATATTTTGTACTCGTCTTTGTTGTAATTTTTCTATCTTTCATGTGGTCTAAATTTCGGTGATATGGGTCTATGTTTTGGTTACTATATGTCTTATTTTATTGCACTACATGGATTATGTTGTATTATAGCCTATTATGGTTTATTTGAATAGCTAATTTAACTTATGATCGAATTAACCATTACTTAAATATTATTTTAACCCTTTAAACATTTACATAAAAAGTCTTTGGTAAGAAATGTGTTCTCCTAGATCTGGACTTTACGCATAGGTCGGTCTATGGGGTTACACAGTAGCTATACCTATATGCGACAATGCTGAACAGTCGGATCCTGGACAAAAGTATTATATGCGACAATGCTGAACAGTCAGATCCAGGACAAAAGTATTGCTTATAGGATCTTGAGGTAGCCTGTTCTGTTCTTCTATAGTTAGGCAAACCAAAAATGAGAATTGGTCTCACTTTTTACACTGACGTCATGCATAGGTTGTTGGTGTATCATCATCATGTTCGTGTTGAAGAATTATACAGAATTGACAATGCCCTTCGTATTTCACTTGTGTAACAATACTTTCTTTCTTTTGTTGGCTTAATTAGTACTGTTTTGTTTTGTGATTTTGATTCATTTGATGTGCAAACTGTGAAGATCAAATTTCTCACCATGTTTTCTTAGAATTTTTGATGCATGCTTTTTCGGTTCCTTACTTCATCATATATTTTTTTTAAATTCTCGGTGGCTTACTTTCGATGCACTGAAGCTTGAAATGAATTCAGTTTGTAGGAAGTGCATATATAAGAAGCTCTCAGATGAAATGATGGATTGTTCTCTTGTATGTGACATTAAGCTGGGTTGTCTGCCAGTTAACAAACTCAGGTGACTGATTCTGTGTATTCATAAATATATGAATTTTGTGTCGTAATCTTTTTCGAAATAAGAACTATGCTATTTCCCTGTAAACAGTGCACTTTGTTATCAGTATAATTTGAAGTTCGAAAATAAATATTTTTAGGTGAGATAAAATTGTGGAAAAATATCCTAAAATCATTAAATAATATTTTAAAGGGTTTGGCGAAATCAATTTTACAAAAAGATATTTTGAAATTGGACATTTTGGTTAGATTGTGGCTGGGTTAAGTTTGGAAGACGTTTGATGTTGATTTCGGTTGTTGTAGAGTGATATTGGGTAGAGTATGTTGAGGTTTTTGTGGATTGATGTTGCTGGGCTGTTGAATGCATTTTGATGTATTGAATCCTCTGTTTTTGTGTGGATAAAATAGAGAAAGTTGGCCTTAAGCTTGAACGAATATTTCGGAAGCTTTAGAGGAGTGTTTACCGTATCGGCAAGCAAGGCTTTGCGTGTCGGTGAGTGAAAACGAGTTTTGCAATTTTTCAAAGGTTTGAAAGTTGTGTTTGGGGTTTAGATCAAGCTTGAAATGTTGGCCTAAGCTTGAAAGTAAGTAAATGATGAATTCCCAATTGAAACCGCTTTGGCAATTGGTCTTAATGCACTTGTTTTAATGGTTTGATTACTCATTGTTATATGCATGATTTGAGCATGGTTTAATGTTGGAAAATGATTATATAATGATGATGCATTTAGTGATAATGCATGTTTTGAAAATGTTGTTGAACATTGTTTAATGCATGGATAAATGGTTTTTATTGATGCATATAAAAATAGTGAGTTAATGTTTAAGAAATGAATTATATTGGCAAGTGATGGTATGAAACGGTTTTGGAAATGTTATCGAATATAGTTACGGGCCATAGGATTTAAAGTGCACTATAATAAGTCGCTCATGGTTCGTAGAGTTGATGTATTGAGAGTATTTACTCCTACCATGTGAACCTTAATATTGTTGAGGTAATAGTTCAATGACGTTTTACTCCGGCTGTGATCGTAGAGGTGATGCATTGGAAGTGTTCACTCTAAATTGGAGGATGAGCCTTGGTAGTGTAGAGGTTGTGCATGTATTACATTTATTCTATGCCATTGAGCTGTAAGTGATTGGTATCACTTGAAAAATTCGTGTATCTGATGTGGTTTGATGTAAGTAATGAGATTTGGAAAATGATCACTTGTAAGCCAATATAATGAATTAATGTATCATGTTGATAGATTGTTTGTATAATGAGATTTATACAATTGAATACTTTTTAAGCTTTGCATATGGGATGTTATGCATGGGAATACTTAAATTGAGGGTTGCATATGGGATTATGGTGTTGAATCCATGATACATGTTGCATATAGTTTAATATGCGAGATTTGGAAAAGGTTAACTGCATATTTTGAAAGTAAGGCAGGATGGTTTTTGGTAATAAAATGTGTGTGATAGATTTTGGGAATAAACCGATTTTAAAAATACATTGGATGATGTATTGTGTTTTGAGCGCTCCTCACAAGCATTAAGTGCTTACGCTCTCTTTTATCATCAACGCGAATTAGCGGATTGAAGGGCAACATGAAAGAAATGAAGGATATCCAAGGACTTGTTTGCAAAATATGGTTTGAAACAATGTATAGTAGTAATAAGGGTAATGTGTCAAATGTTGTTTTGGGAGGGTTGTTTGCTAAACTCCCTGTTAGTGCAAGTTTTATGTGTTGGTTTAGATTTGTAAGAAGATTAAAGTGCTTGAAATGTGTTTAGATTTATGTTTTGATGTTGAGTAGGAAGCATGCCTATAGATGATGCATATAGGTTTGAGTACTGGAACTACATTTTCATTTTTAAAAAGCCGCATCGATACCAAGGGTACCGTATCGGTACGCAGATTAGTCACTGAAATTTTGGATTTTGAGAAATCACAAGGGGGATCGGTACGGGGTCAAGACCATATCTGTACGGGTGGGTCAACACACCGTATCGATACGGTGGTGCATGTATCGGTACGAGAAGCTATTTTGGTCATTAAGCTGTATAAGTACGAGCTTGCCTGTATCGGTACACCCTGTTGTTTTTGTGAATGTCAGCCTGCTGAAGTTTGGAAATTGTGCAATTTGGTCCCTGATTGTTATGTATTTAATTAAATAAATTTGGATGATTGTTTTGAGCTGAATTTTAACATATGAGCATGAAATTGGACTAATAAAGGATTGGTAAACTTGATTTTAATTAAGCCCCTGTAATTTGTGGAAATTACGTTTTAGCCCCCAATGTGTGCGTTTGAGCAATTGAATCATGTTTTGAAATCTGATTGCAATGTAACGTTTCCGCTGAAGTATGTTCACCATAGGAACTAATATCAATGCATTTAGACAAGATAAAAGAAAAAAAGTGGCCGGTTTAGGTTATTAGCTCGGGTTTGTTTCTGCAAACCAATGTAATCTTTTTAGCACGATTTTCGGCTAGGCCGGGTTAAGGGGGTTACAGATGGACTATACAAGTGTGACTATTCCATGACTTGTGTCCAATCTAGATATAAAGGACTAAAGGATGTAATACATGAAAAAGAGTTAATTATATTCGATTAAATATATTGTCTGGATATTATTGCTTGTAATATTAGAATTGTTCTGGATATTATTGCTTACGTTACATGAACCTACAAGGGTCACATCCTATGATTGAAACGAACAAATATCGACTAGATAGCATGTGTGCAAACTTGTTGTACACAAAATTAGTTAAAATCGAAATTATTATAATTATTGTAAGTATATAGATAATTTTGGTTATATATATTTTAATACTAGATAATTATTTTAATTATCAAATACTATTAAAATAGAAATATCCCTAAAGAAACCTAATTAAAGTAGAATTAGATTCTACGTAGAATTAGATTCTACATATTTAATTATATTCGATTAAATATATTGTATATTTAATGAATCCGAATTTAATTATGATTAAGATTTTGAATCCTATATAAAGGCATAAGGTCTAGCAGCCAAATATATGCCTATTGCTAAAAACCTCTCTAATAGTTAGAGAAGTAAAATATTGTTCGTTTTCATTCAGGTGGACTGCGTAGAGGTCGGACTGGCGGAATTTTTCAGATAAATTTTTGCTATGCCATTGGGTGTACCGGCGTTTCCCTTCAGCTCAATCGAGTCAAGTTAAAAAATTTTGAGTTATTCGAGTTTACAAGTTTTATTTTACGACTCAAACTTTATTTGAATTGTTTTTCGAGTCAAGTTTTCGAGTTTCTGTACAAATTTAATTGTAATTATTTATAATCTTATAACATATTAATTCCAATTAAAAAATTTTCTATATCCATAATATATATATTTTAATATTTTCACATGTGATATACATAATATATCACGCATAATTTATAAACTTGACTTGAACTTGAAAATTGATCAACTAATTATTAAAAATTTTGAGCTATTCGAATTTCTATTTTATAACTCAAAATTTATTTAAAATTTTTCAAGATGAGTTTATGAAATTACGAGTTGGGTTTTTTCTCATCGAATCGAGTTTTGCTCATCCCTAGACACATTAACCATACATCTTTACTAGTAAACAAAATAAAATCGTAACATAACCTAATAAAGGTTTTAGAACATAAAAAAACAAAAACAAGAAAATGATAAATCTAAAAAGAAAAGGTAAGTGTTGCACCAGTCAGATCAGATAGGGGTGGGCAAAACTCAATTCAACTCGAAAGAACCGAATTATTCGATTCGACTCAAGGAGAAAATCCAACTCGTTTTGACTCGATTCGACTCAAAAAAAATTCAAATAAAGTTTAAGTTATGAAATGAAAATTTGAATAACTCAAAATTTTTAGTAATTAGTTGATTAGTTTTCATATTCGAGTTGAGTCTTTCAATTCTGCATAATATATTATGTATATCACATGTGAAAATATGAAGAAATATATATATATATATATTGTATATGCATATAGAAAATCGTTAAAATTAGAATAAATATGTGCATCGCCTAACCCTAAGTATATGCATATAGAAATATATATGTGCACCGCTACATATATGCATATAAACATATATGAAGAAATATACATGTACAATTAAATTTGTACAAAAACTCAAAAACTCGACTCGATTAGAATTTTTTTTAAATAAAGTTTGAATCGTAAAATCGGACTTGCAAACTCGAATAACTCGAAATTTTTTACTCAACTCGATTGAACGCCCAACCCTAAGATCATATACTTTCTCTTTGCACCAAAGAAAATCTTTACGGTCCATTGCAGGAAGGGTCCATATAAAATGTTAAAACACGAACTAGATGAAATCTCTAAAATTGACAACCACCTTTCACGTCTCTTCTCAAAAACAAAGATTTGCTATAGATTACATCGGCAAACAAAACCAAAAGGAGATCAAACTTTACGTGACCACCGACAAACACGAATAAGAAACAAGCGCTATGAGAATCATCGTGCGAGCACAAAAAATCTACAAAAATAACCATAGAAGTGTGCCATAAGGTAGAGATGTTCTATAAAGATAGAAAAAACGTGTCACATAAGCATAGGAAAGCGCAATAAAATATACAATAAAAAAATAAAACAAGTAAAAAAAACAAATGAAATACAAATTATCGACGGTTGACAACCAACATAAAAACTGTTATCGCCGCCAATTAAACAAAAAAAAACTAATTTTTAATGCTTTGTAAATAAGAATGAGACTTTATATGTATCTCCCTAAATCGGTACAGTAATATAATCATTTAACAAAATTACAATCTAAAGTTGAGTGCGATATATTCTTATTCGGGAAGGCGTTTCATAAAAAAACTCTAGTCACATAGCATATTTTTCTCTCATTTTCTTTTTTTTTGTGTATTTTTATTATTTTTTATTTGATAACGATGACATTAATTTTAGTATTAGTTATCGACTGTTGAAATTTATTATTATTTTTACTCTCTTATTTCTCATTGTTTACCTTATTTTTTTGTGTTTGCTTTACCTTTTGGTACGTTTTTCTTCCATCTTTTGGCACATTTTTCTTTTCTTTATTGGTCGTTTGACATTTTTTTAATTGATTTTCAATCAGAGTTAGATTTGACGTCGCCATAACTGGTCAAGATGACGTTCTTTTGGTTATCCAGCTGATTTCTCTGTTTTGGACCATCGAAGTGGATTAAGATACGGGCTCACAATCACTGTTTCTTATTCGTAATTGAGTTGTGATAATGGCCGTGTTGTCAACGTATCTTATTGTAATATGCATTTTTATATTGTTTTTTTACCCTTTCCTTATATAATTCTCTTATAATCTCGTGATGTTGATTTCATATTTTAGTGGTTATAAGAATATGTTATAAATAAAATTTTTGTTTACGATAATATAAACTTTCATTAAAATAATATATCATAGTTCAATAAAAACTGACGAATTTCAATTAAAAAAATCAAAATTACACTCTTAAGAAGCACATATGATTCAAACTTTCAAATTTATGGAACAAAATTATCTCAAAATATATTAAGATTCAATCTCAATACAAAAAACGCCTAAACTTGATTACTTCAAATTAAAAATAAAAATCCTCTCAAATTTCTTAATTAAATTTCCCAATTAAACTTCCATTGGAAACCTTAAATCCTAAACTACAAACAGAATAAATTACCATAAAAATACATTAAGCTGAAATCAATTGACATTAATTTAAAATCAACTCAAAAACACAATCTCAAAACTCTCATTTTCTCTTCGAACTTCAACCCGCTTCACGATCCGCACCTTATCCATATTCCCTATCTTAACCGTCCATAACATTCCAATCCAACGGCCAAAATTTAAACTTTCGAATTACGAAACCGATCTCTGTCATTTCCTCTCCCACCAATCAGCTTTCTCCATTTCCCGTATAAATCTCCCTTTCTAAACTGCCATTTAGCAAAATCAACATAATTCGGGAGAAAAATACAAAGAGGAATTCAAGATTTCTTAAGGCTCGTAAGATTGTTTCGCAGTGTCATGGACGTCGCTACTGCCTCCACCGTGGCTCCCGTCGCGAAGAAGAAAGCTGCAGGCGCTAAGAAGCTGAAACCTGCTTCTTCACATCCTCCGTTTCTTGATGTATTTTCTCCCTCTGGAAACCCTATATTATTCTATCTTCGTGTTGTTGATCGGATTTTAATTTGTTTTCTTTTGTGATTGATTTTTGCAGATGATAGCGGATGCTATCCTTTCGTTGAAAGAGAGAACTGGATCGAGCCAATATGCGATTGCAAAATTCATTGAAGAAAAGTATAAGCAGTTGCCCTCGAATTTCCGAAAGCTTTTACTTGTTCAGTTGAAGAAGTTTGTTGCTTCTGGAAAGCTCGTCAAGGTTAAAGCCTCCTACAAGCTCCCTCCGACCTCCGCCGTTGCCAAGAAGCCTGCCGCCGCGAAGCCGAAAGCTCCTACCTCTGCTACTGTGAAATCGAAGCCGAAGGCAGTCAAAGCTCCGGCAAAAACAAAAGTTGCAAAGCCTGTGAAGGCAAAGGCTAAAGTTGCGGCGAAAACTAAAGCGGTGACTAATCCAGTTAAGGTGGCGAAGACGGCCAAAACAAGTACGCCAGGGAAGAAAGTAAAGTCTCCTGCAAAGAAGGCCGTGGTGGCGAAGAAGCCTAAGAGTCTTAAATCGCCGGCTAAGAAAGCGGCAAAGAAAGCGAAGAAATGAGGAGGATGGATGATCTGTTCATGGAGGATTTTGTTTTGCCGAGTAGGTGTAAATTTGGTGGTGAGTTAGGGGTAATTCTGGAATGGCTGATGTATTTACCTTATTTAATTGAATGAGATTTGATTTCACAAATTAGGTTGTAATCTGAGATTTGATTTGGTAGTTGAATGAGAAACAGTTGCTGATCTAGTGATCTTAATATGCTTTTCTAATTAAGTTAAGAGGGTTATTTACATCATATATCTTCAAAATATGATTTTTAGTTTAAATTAGTTCTTAATTTTTTAAATATTTTAGTTTTATTTTTAAATCATGACTTTTATTATAAACTGATTTTTAAACTTTTTAATGTTATAGTTTCATCTTGAAACTGTAATCTGTGTTTTATATTAGTTCTGAAGCCTTTAAATATTTTAATTTTATTATCAAATGATTATTTATGACACATCATATTATTTGATAATACATATTAGTGTTAGCATGTCAATTAATATTTTTATAATAATTGTTTTATTAGTGTGAAATATGATTAACATATATTGATAATTTGAGAATGAAATTAGAATGTTCAAAAGTTTAGAGGACTAAATTAGAATGAGAATCATAATTTGTGGGTAAAATTGAAAATAAAAAAATTTGGGGACTAATTTGGCAAAGATTTTGGAAGGAGAAAAAAAAGCTAAAGCAATATTTAAGAGAAAATTCCATTTTAGCACGTCTTAACATTAAAATGCTTTTGCTATTAGTATATGTTAACATTCCAAACATTATAGGGTTAATCCTAAAAAATGTTTAAATTATATTTTTTTGAGATAAATGTTTAAGCTATATTTTAGATAAAATATATCGTGTCATTCCATAATCATTTAAATGAATGTTAAAATTATTTTTTAATTTTATAAAAAAATGTGTGATGTAGTGTATTTATTAAATATCCAGATTTTTTAAAACCATAAAATCTTTATTTAGGAAAAAAACTAAAATTTATAAAAATAAAAAATAATTTCAAATCCTAAATTTATTTTTTTCAGTCATCATCAACCATCATTTTATTCATCGGACCCATGACTAAGGATTTGACATTTATCTAAAGTTGGTATTTTACCGAAGAATTTATGGTCCAATGATCGTTGACAACGGTGGTTGACGGTAACCGACGACGATAGTGAATGACTGTCGATGATTGAAGGCTTTGACCGAATTCGAAAATAAAATTGATGTTTTGCCTAAAGTTCAGGGGTGAAAATGATATTTCATCTAAAATTCAAGGATTAAATTAACAATTATTTTCTTTTACTAACGTGTTAGGTTATCAAACTTACAGTGATTACTGAGTCAGTGACCAAAATATAAAAAATTAGTAACATAAATGACCATAATGTAATAAATCGATATTATAAATGACTAAAATATATATATTTTCAAAAGCAATACCCAAAAGTGAATCAAAAGCGGTAGTTTATCCTATTTTTCATGTACAAGTGAAAAACTTTTCTTTATAAACAGGGATATTCTACGCGGATAATGATGCCGGAATAAAGATTTTATAATTTTAGACGAGTTTGTTTTTATTTTGTCAAAAAATCTTGACGACTACGATCTAATTTTGGTTCGTCTGTTTTTTGTTTACACGTCATAATTGTAATAATTTTGTCTAAAATCGTCAGTACTTCTTGATGTCATAAACCTTAAATTTTATTTTTAAATTCTAAACATATAAATCTAAAATCTAAACTCTTAACGCTAAATAGAACATGTATCCGCTTTAGAATTTCATTGCGAAAAAAGAAAGTTTTCCGCTATTTCTGTGTTAACTTTTTTTTTCTTATAAGTTCTAAATTTGTGCTTTATTCATTTTGAATTTACAGCTTAGTATTGAATTTAAAATATGGATCATTGGGTTTAAAATATATAATTGGATTTTAAAAATTATTTATTATTGAAGATGTTTGAGTTTAAAATTACAATTATAATAATTATATATTAAAATTTTGATTAGTTAATCGATTTTGAAATGAATTATTGAAATTTCTCAAAAAAAATGTTAAATGACTAAATTGATGTTTTAGTTATTAGTTTAGGGTCAAATAATATATTAAACTATTTTTGTTGACGTGCAATTTTTATTAAAATAGAAACTTTCTTAAACTTTAGTCACCATGGATGCAATTTACCCTTTCATTTTGAAGGGCCTAAGGGTCAGCTTGATGAGACATACAAAACTTAGGTTAATTGCCTGGTTAGTACTCCCTATACTTTATAAAATATGTCATCGCACTTAAATTGTCATATTAAAAAATTCAACAACTTTAAAAGACACATTTTTTTCTACTTTTTTTTAATTTTTTAACAAAATAAACTTTAATTTTTTAAGGATAAAATTATCATTTTAATTATCTATAACACATCTTTTATATAATTTTTTTTATTAAAATTACGTGAAAAGTCAACAAAGATTATTTTTTTGAGAAGAAGGAATATATGAATTAAATCCCAATTTTCAATGTCATAAAAATGCTTTTTTATCTCAATTTTATACATGAAGTGTTTCACCAACTGTTTTGGCCACTTTCAAATCAAAATCTGAGGTGGCAACAATGAGCCACTTAAAATGTGACATATAACATTTAAAATGGGTAAATTTACCGGAGGTCCCCTATGTTTAGGGCCTATTATATTTTGGTCACATAATTTGAAAAAAATATATTATTTTAGCCACTTATGTTTTTTACTGTGATTGTTTTGGTCACCTGACCATTAACACCCATTAATACGATGACGTGACACGTTAATAAAAAAATAAATTTCTACTTTAATCGTAAACTTTCAAAACTTTATTTCTCATGTTCTAAAATGATACTATATGTAGTGCATAGTGTGATGGCTCCGACACAATCCTTCACATATCAACATGAGAACATTGATCAATCAAGCTCTGTTGTAGCACCCAAAGAGCACCTCGTGGATGCCAACTTTTCAGCTATTCTAACTTTTGGGTCCATGAGAAGAAAACTGATGCTTTTTCTGAGCCCAGAAGAGTGGGGAGTTCATTATCCAGGCAAAATGTTGCACCTCTATTACTTAATGCTCAGTCAAGAAACAATAGTCAGAACAAGAAGAGTCAGAAAATGAAGAGATGAAGAAGAAGTAAAAGAAAGGGAAGACGAGGCGGATGGTGTTGAAGACGAAGATGGTGGAAAATATAGTTTTGAAAGTTTGGTGGTCAAATTAGAACTTAATTTTTTTATTAGCGTGCCACAACATCGTATTAACGGGCGTTAACAGAGGTTAACGATCGGATGACCAAAACAGTAACGGTCGAAAACATAAATGGTCAAAATAATTTTTTTAAAATTGGATGACCAAAATAGAACAAACCATAAACATAAGAGACCTCCGGTGAAGTTTATCCTAAAAAAATATCATTTACTTAAGATATTATAACAAGATTAATCCTTAAAGGTTAACTGGCCATTAGTGTAGTGTGCCCTAAAGTTTAAAGGGATTAAAGTAGAAATTTCACCATTTAGGGAGAGCCGTGGCACCTGCCTCACCCCTGCTCCCTGACAAATTTACATGAACAGCACAGCAGCTTGGGTGGGAGGAAATGACTGCAGTTGAGGAGTTTGGCTTTACAATTTGTAAGAAACAAACGGATGGCATGATTACTCAGAGGAGATATGGAAGACATGCTACATTCATGCTGGTATATAGAGAAGTAAATGAACAGAGCGTTCGATAAAGTGTTTGTGATCTGCTCGTATAACGTTTGTTTATTAAATTATAAACAAGTATAAACAACTTTTTTATGTTCATTTAAGAAATGAACGAACACGAACATAGGTGCGTTTGATTCGTTTATGTTCACGAACAAGCTTATTTATCAAATCATTCATAAGCACGTTTACCTAGTTTCCCTTTTCCTTTTATCTTTTTACATTTTAAATATTAGTAAAGATAGATACTAAATTGAACACGTGAACTTTAAAGTTCAAACTGTAAAACCTAAGAAGTTTAAGGATTAATAGTGTAATTTTATTATTTTGACAAATAAATAAGTGAACACGTTGGTGGATATATAAACAATGATGTTCGTGAACTATAAACGAACATGTTCGCAAAAGCTAAACAAATGAACACAAACACCTTAAAAAATAAACAAACAAAAACAAATATGATATTAAAAATTTAAACGAACACAAGCTGAATATAAACAACTTACAAAACATATACAATCCACATCATCACAAACCACTTTTAACAAAAGAAAGACACAAGTCATTGCTGCTGACAAGAAAACAGGCTGGATTCCTTTCAGGACATTCATATGGAACTTGGGAAATTCAAGACCACTTCTCAGATTACGAGCTAGTCGTGAAAAATCCGATGTTCATGACTGAACGGATTAGCATTACTCTGCTTGGCCGGTTTAGTACCATCCTTTGCTTGATCTTTCAACTTGCTGCCTAATCCATTCTTCTGACCTTTACTTTTGAGCTCATTTTCAGAATCGGTTTGATCCCTATGGTAACCGAAGCTGTAGCGGTGACCTTGGCGGCATGCTTTTGCCTTTTCTTCCTCGGATAGGTAGACTATATCGCCACAGCTCTTTCTTCGGTTAAGATTTGGAGACTTTGGCCGAGTTAATGGCAGCTGAAATGAAATAAAAGCAAGAATGGAATGTTTCATTATCCACCAAAGGCAAATGAAAAATACAAGGCTTTTGTCTCTGCATAAAATGGTTGTCAAATGGCCTCAACAGAAGGCCTCTTCGACTGTAAATGGTGAGTCCCGGTTTTGGCTGTACCGGCAACTGCCAGAGAACTAATTTCAAGCAATTTACCATAATGAATATGGAGGTCCTTCATATTTTTCGGGCTTACTACTTCGAGGACTCGTAGAGAAACAAGGAGAAAAGGTTCAACATACCTTCTTCCGTTCAGCCTTCGGTGGAGGTCCTTCATAGTAGAAACTAGGTACCGGATTTGCTTTGACAACCAAGCTCTTTCGCAGTTGCTTAAGGGCCGCTTCTTGCTCTTCCTGCTTAAGGGCCGCATACTGCTGTCTCTCGGCCTCCAGAGCTTGGTGTTTTTCCTCTAACTTCTGGTAAAACTGGATTGACGGAATATATAAATATTATCAATTGTTTGATCAAACAGAATGCAAATATCGGTTGTTTGATCAAATAATGTACCTCCTTCCGCTTCTCGGCACGTTCAGCACTTCTAAATGTTGGAGCAGTCCCAACCGTTACCCTTGATCTAGCAGTTCGAACAGATGTTGTAGTACTAGATAAAGCTAAGGGTAATTCGACTAAAACAATAACAGCTAATTGCAATACAAACCTTTCTGCTAGAAGAGTTTAAAAAACAAAACAGAGTTTCGATAAGGAAGTCCCTCAACAATAATTATAAAGATAACTGCAAATGACATCGAATAGAGGATACGAGGATGTGACAGACCAATCATCATCATCATCAGCATGCTTCCTTATCAACAGAGGAGTCTTTGGAGAGCTTGTCTGAAACAAATGTAAAAATCTAGAAGATCAGCACCGCGCGCACGTATCACCGTTGTATCATTTCAACATGCCAAAAAGACTTTAAACCACTCATAAGAATAGGAATGAAAAATTCTACATTATTGCTAAGTTTCCCTTCAGAAATCTCCTACTGAAGATAAAAAAGGTGAAATGCCCTAGCCCCTAAGTGAATGTCATCCTCTTACAGGTCGAGCCTCTTATGTAGAATGCTACGCAACCAATTTGTCTTTAAGTCTTAAGTTCTGGACCAGGTTCAAGTCATCTAAAAGTCCATATTGTATTCACTCGTTCAGAAATTCCGACTTAACTAGAGAATTGTAGTTACCTCAGAATCCTTAGTAGGGGAAGGTGTAGGGTCAGCATTTGCAGTGCCATTTGCACCAGCTTTGGAGGGACTGAGGTGTGCTTGAGTATTTCCAGCACCAGTGGATTTCAATGCAGTGGTAGTTAACTTCTTGTCGTTGGCGCCTTCTGAAATTCCCGGATTACCATTTGAATTCACCGAACCATTCGATTTCACCACACTGTTTGGCTTATTGACCGTGCGCACACCTTTGGCTTCCCTCCCCATTACACTACATTAGACATAAGTTGAGCATCACAATAGTATGAAAACATATTAAGCTTAACAAGATACACAACATTCAAAACCAACTACAGCAGGCAATTTCGGATTGCCAAAACAAGACTGCACCACGAATGATAAGAGATTCGAAACAAGTTCCCTTGAGCATATATAGCCCATGAAATAAAAACACGTTTATTGAATGAAGCCTATTTTCATGTGGATCTGCAGTTCAAATTCCACATCTGAGATAAAAACATGATTGAATAGGAATTCTTATTAAAGGTTGTGAGAACCTAGAAGAGGGTTTATGGAATCATTTGGAGGGCACGTGGCACATGAAATGAAACCTTAAAAATACACATATATAAGGAATTTAAGACACTATTTTAGAATGCAAAGATGTCTCCTTTACATATGATTGTAACAAAGTAAAACACAAATAGAGAGAAATAAAGATCCATAAAGCCAAAAACAAGGGGGTGAAAAATAAATTACAAGGAAAAAGAGAAATCATGTTCATCCAGAGACAGGACAAAAGATGAGTTAAGCAAAAACAATTGTTTATTGGTTTTTAGACCAAATCAAAGAACCCTTTTAAGAAAAATGAAATGGATCACGCAATAGCAAAAACATGAGAAAAAAACCTCAACAAATCCAAAACTTTTAGACCAAAAATTAATACCAATATAATGAAGGCTTTTTGCAAGACTCCTCATTTCTAGGGAAAAATCACGAGAAACAAACATGATAAGGAAAAGGAAAAAGACTTAATTAAACTTGAGATAGCTAAAAGAATTCCACAAATCCAACACTTTTAAGCCAAATTGAGAAAAACCAGAATAAAAAAACCACAGATGGATAAAAAGGAAAAGGATAAATTTACCAAAACTCTTTCATTTCTCAGAGAACTTTCACATAAAGCAAACAGAACCACCACCACCACCCCAAAAAAATCATACCTTTAACTAACATGAACAACAATTAAACAAGAAAAAAAAGCCCAGGAAACACGATGAGAAAGAAGCAGCATACCTTGAAAAGGTGGAAAATCAATTAAACAGATCAATCCCGCATTGATTTTGTCAAAAAACAAAACAAACAAAAACCCAAAACTCAAAAGAGATAAGAACTTTGATATGTGTATATATGTATTAACTTACAGTTTATTTTTGTAGCTTGATCTGAGAAGATGTTGAAATCCTGTTTCTCCTCCTCCACCTCCTCCTCGTTTTCTTTCCTTGCAGTTTCTCTCTCTCTATTATTTGTATCAATTAAACAGACGATTTTCCTTTTATTTAGCTCTCTTTCAGGCTTAGAAAGCTGAGTTTTATTTTTTTTTTTCCTTTATAATGTCTAGTTATTGGTTATTGATAGGGGACAGTTTTTTCAGTTTTTTTTTTCAGACCAATCACATTTAAATTTTATTAATCATCATAAAAAATAATATAATATATATAAAAAATAAATTCATTAAAAGTCTTTTACAATGATACAATAAAAAATAGATATTTTCATCGAGATTAACGTACCAAAATTCAAAAACTTTCTTAAATTTCACTGTCTCTATCCAAACGAGACGCTTTAAAATAGTAAAAAATGAGTGATGAGCTAATCAAGCTATCATGCAGATTGTTTCGCTACCTTGGTTTGATTACATCGGCAATCGACCATCAACCGAGTGAGGATTTATCTTTCTAAGACCACTAACAGAATCAAAATCATATATTAGCGCCGTGAAGATCTCTATACGAGTACCAATCGGCCGTCAAGATATGCTGAAATTATGCCACAAGGACAGATGAAACGAACCACAAACCAAAGAAAAACGTCTCACAAGGACAGAGAAAACGCGTGCCACAAAGACAGAGATTCTTATTAAAATATAAAAAAACAAAAAAAAAATAATAATAAATCCGATGGTCGACAACCAATCTCCGTTTTAATACATTTTTTATGACTATCTATGTTTGAAACATTGATTATTAATTAATTTATATTAAATATTATTAAAGATTTTTTATAAGTGTTTTATCTAATTAAATCAACTAGTAGTTTTTTTATAGTACGTGTCTATTTTATGGTCTATATTTGAAATTCGTGGTTACTTTTTCTAATAATATTGTCTTTAAAATTCTAACCCGAATTATATCATTAGAAAAATAATGTATCTTATCACTGCTCTCAACTCTCGATCGGTAATTAGTTGATTTTAATAGTTACCTCTATTTCATTATCCTGCATATACTATTTTATTGGTACTGGAATGAAAAAAACATATATTACTTTACTGATTGTTGGCTAAAAATAAATGGACAGAAAGATTATTTATTTTTAACTTTTTAAAAAATAGTAAAAGATATAAATATGATTCTTTTTTTTTTTTGGTTTTTACACAATTATTTTGGTTGAGTTACACTAAAATTTATTGTATAGTAGTATTATCGTCATGGTAGTGTTATCAGTCTTTAATCAATATCAAATAATTTAGGTTTAAGGGTCACTTTTGTCCTTATAATAATTTTAATTTATCAATTTTGTCCTTATAGTATTTTCGCATCAATTTAGTCCTTATGTGAAGATGACATGGAAGAGGGGCAAAATTGATTTTCAGACCTAGTTTGAGGGTAAAATTAAATTTCTGGTTGAGTACGAGGGTAAAATTAATTTTTAGGTAAAAATATGAATTTAAAAAATATTAAAATAATATAAAAATTAATAAAACAATTAAAAATATTTTATTAATATATGGCCAAAAAATAACAAAAATTAAAAAAGATCTAAAAATAAGTAAAATTATAAAATCAAAATATCAGAACCTATTAAATTATAAATTATTCAAAAATCAAAACTTAAAAATAAATTCTACACTCTAATTCTAATTTTTAAATTTCAAACCGTAAAAATCTTAAACTCTAAATTGCAAACCTTAAATCTAAATAAACATTTTATCAATATAAAGTGATTATGAATCATAAGAGTATGTGTATAAATTTAATCAAGTAATGAGTTAAATTTTAGGGTTTAAGGCTTGTGATTTAGAAATTAGACTTAGACTTAGAGTGTAGAGTTTAATTTTTTAGTATTGAGAGATAAGGGCACCAAAAAGGGTAGAAAAATTTTATTCGGTTGAGTTACATTAACCCTATTTTAGGATATTTTTTCTTTACATTCTTTGAAGAGAAAGAAAATCAAAATCGTTCAAATTTTTTGACGAAGGTTTTTATATTTTTTAATACTTTATAAATATTTTAAATTTTAATTGTTAAATAAATTATAATTTATTAGCTTATGATATTTTAATTTTATAGTTTTTACTTATTTTTAGATATTTTAATTATTTTATTTTATTTTTAGTCATATATTAATAAAATAATTTAAATTATTTATTAATTATTATGTTAATTTAATATTTTAGTATTGTACTCATATTTTTTTGCCCTCGTATTCAACAAGAAAATCAATTTTTTCCTCGAACTAGCTTGAAAAATCAATTTTACCCCTTTGCCACGTCATCTTCACACATGGACTACCACATCAGCATCGTAAACTGCTATGTCAGCACTGTAACGGTCAACGTTGGTTTCCGTCAATCAAGGGACAAACGGTGATGCAATTTGACTATTTCAGGGGTTAAATTGATACGAAAATACCATAAGGATGTAATTGATAAATTGAGACTACTACAAATGCAAAAATGACCCTTAAGCCAATAATTTAAATATTATTGAAGACAAAATTTCTGATATAATTCATCGTTTCAATCCATTTCTATCGATATCGGTTTGTACAAATAAAAACCTTTGATGGCAAACCCAAAGAAATCTTGGTTGAAATGGGTTTGAACATATATGGAAATAGGGACCATTGACTCATTTTATTGAGGATTTTTTTCTTTGGGTAAACTACTATGATGGTCACTTATTTTATTCCGCGTACACTTTTGGTCATTGATTTTGAAAATTGATTGTTATGGTCACTTACGTTTTCGTTTTTTTAAACATTTGGTCACTCATGTCTTAATTACCGTTAGACACTAATGGTGAGCTGACTTGGCACAGTAAAAAGAAAGATAAATTACCTAGATAGTTCCTAAACTATCACTTCACTCTTATTTTGACCACCAAAATAAAAATAATTTGTATAATTACACATTAATCCTCTATATTTACATTTTTTTATTTCTTCTTCCCTCCACCATCTTCCATATTCTTCTTCATCTGACCCAATCTTTGATTTTCTACTATATTAGTCCCCAATTCACACCGTATTTTTTTTCTACTTTCCTTTTTTTCTACAAATCTTGGCTCCAACTCCGGTCTCCCTTAAAAACAATTATTAGTTATAAGCATGTTGGAGCCAAGATTTGTAGAAAAAGAAAAGTAGAAAAATATATGATGAGAATTGGGGATTAATGTAGTAAAAAATAGGGATTGAGTTAGATGAAGAAGAATATGGAAGATGGTGGAAGGGAGAAGATATAAAAAAATTATAAATATGGAGGATTAAATGTGTAATTATACAAATTATTTTTATTTCGGTGGTCAAAATAGGAGTGAAGTAATGGTTTAGGACTATCTAGGTAATTTATCATTCTTTTTATTGTGTCAAGTCAGCACACCGTTAGTGTCTAACAACAATTAACACTGGAGGGACCAAATATTTAAAAAACGAAAACATAAACAACCATAAAGGTCAATTTTCAAAATCGATGACCAAAAATGTACACAAAATAAAGATAAGTAACCATTGCAATAGTTTACGCTTTTTCTTTTTATATTGAAGTTTGTTGTGGCGGTACAAATGATACTTTAGTGCAATATTTTGACAGGAAAAAAAAAACAAAAGTGTTTTGAAGGTGAGAAAATGTTGTAAGATTTTGAATTCAAGATGAGAAAATAGGAGGGAAAAACTTTGGTTTTGATATTGTTTTTAAGTTATCTCAAATGTAATATTTTTAATAATCAAACTACAAGTTGATATAGAGAAATGGCGTTAGATTCTTAAACAATGTCAGGTATTTTAATTTTTATGTTGTGAACGAAGCAAATTAAATTGAGAGGAATAATCCCCACAATGGGTTCTTAAAGTACTCAATTCTAGTTAATTGATCAATAAGTCAATACTAAAAATTAATATTATTGATAGTTTTATTATCCTATTGATTAAATGACATTAGTATTTTTCATGTTTAGGGTTTGAACATATCCTTCACCTAATTATATATATAAGTAATATCAATTTTCCCTATTTTAAATTATATGAAATTTATTAATATTTATTTTTTATATGACTATTAATTTAATTTTCAATACTCTTTTTAATAGAGTTTTCAATACTCTTAAATTTATATAAAAGGCAAACAAAATTTAAAATTTTCCTTTATTTTTTGAAACAGCTTTCAAAAACCATTTTCCGTTGATTGTTAACTATTTAAAAAAAAATTTCATTGAAAATATCAAATACAATAAATAATATTATTTATTATAAAAAATATTTTTAAAATATTATAATAATTTAATTAATATTTTTATGACAATATTATTATTAAAAAGACACCTTAAACATTTATGTAGAGTTTCGAGTTGAATCTTCGTGAATATAAAAAAACGACGGAGGTGTCTACTCCTCTAAATGAGATTTAATCCGACTTGATTCCGTACCCAATTGAGATATTTGTAACTACTATTATACATTTGCTTAATCCACAATATTTCCTCAAACTATTTTTTTTTCTCATTTTGCACCATAAATTAATTTTCAATTTATATCTAAAATGTCGATTTTATCTCAATTTATTTCAAAATATAAAAAATAACCAATAAAATCATTTCATGTCTAACCCACTTAGATTTTGGAATGTAGAAAAGATTCCATTGTTTTGAATATTCTTCAAATTCAATGTGTTGATCCAAAAAGTCAAAAACATATTGAAGTGGTTTCTTTAGACATTTTTGAGCTGCCCTCCCACGCCCACCACCTTCTTTTCAAACTTGGATTTTCCTCATTAATTAATAGTGAGGTACAACCATAAAATATCAAAAAATACACCTAACTATATTCTATCTTCAAAATTAATTAACATAATTTATTTATTAATTATGAGTTAATAAAAATTAGAATCAGAACGAGAAAATTGGGCTGGAAGGGTCTTTCTCATACTAGACAAAATCCAATATGAATTAGTCGGTCAATGGGTCAGATACGTGTGGTTAAACCAAATAGAAAGTAAAAATTAGTCAATCATTGTGTTTATCATATCTTAAACAATGTTAGACTTCGAATAATGATGTCATAAATATAAATATAGTAAATTAAGTTGGAATAGTCACTCTCATTCTGTGTTTTTATAATATTTGATTTGGATTAATCGACTAATCAATAAGATATTGATGGTTATATTTAAAAATTTTATGGCTTAGGACCTAATAGTTTATTTATTTGTAAAATAAAGGTTAATAATATATTCGAAAGTGTTAACCGTAAAAATTAATAGATTAACATTTGATGTATTTATGGTATATAATTGTATTTATCATTAGTGAATCATATAGTTATTTAAATTTATTTTTGATGATGTGTCATCATTTTATTTATATAATTTTATACGTTTTTGGGTTTAACATTAGCATCTAACTCATTGGTTGACTAATTCAGATTAGGTCTTGCAGAGGTTCATTATGGGCCGAACCTCCCAACCTAATTTGCTCCATGCACAACGGCAAAATTTGAACCCATGTCCTTACTTAAGGGATCTAGTGCCTCATCTCACTAGACTAACTGGTTAGTTTTTTTAAACAATTTTTACTTAGGGGGAGGGGATGGAGAATTTGCTCCTAATAGGATTTAAACCACAACCTAGAGGGGGAGATAAAGTCAACTAAAAGCTTTAACCGCTTGTTTTAGAGATTGTTGACAACTTATTGTTAGTTAATGTTATACATTTTTAATGCATCAAATATTAACCTAGAATTAATATATATTTATTTAGAATGATTCAACCGTTGAGTGATGGTACATACATACATAGGTCATTTGGAAGTGCGTGTTGGATACGTTACAAAGACCTAATACATATCCAACTTTAGTAGCTATCATCCCTCAATGGTCAATGCTCGTGGGTCATGCCAAATGATTTAAGCATACCAATTTTCAAATCTTAGGCACCTTTTCTATATGATCCTATTCATGTCCCACATCAATATTGGGGGGACCAAATCATACATTCACAACATTTGGATCAACCTTCCAATCAAAATATACAACCAAAAATCGAACTTTTAGTATATATAATTTGAAGTCTTAAATTATACTTTTACGAGAAATTATAATAGAAATACATAAGAAGTCAATTAAGTTTGCGGTGTAATAATAAGTGATAGTTTTAGTTTTAGTTTATATTAGGTTTCATATTTGATTTCAGACAATCCATAACTTTTTTTCTTAAAAAGAAATTGTTATAAACAATAATTGAATTCATAATGATATATTGTTATAGCGTCTAAGCCTTTTAACCCCCTTAACTAAGTAGAAAATTATAGTTCTAACTCTAACTTTTTTTTAATATTTTGACGTTATTATATGATAGTATTTGTTTTTATACTCTTAGCCCTTTGAAAATACACACTATCCAAATAAATTGCTCAAACCTGATCTCCTCGAGATAGCAACGCTCTCGTTTTTCCACTTAGTCACTCAATAAATTCTACTTTTAAAATAGATTATATATTTAGGGTGATTGGTGAAGCATGGAGAGACCCACCTGCCCTTTTCCTTTTTCATTTCTTGTGGCCTTATGTGAAGGGAGGGGAGGTGGAGTTCATGTAGATGTGTAGGCAAATGTATGGACCAAATTGAAACAAAGATTAAGGGAACATATTTGATGTGGAATTTCTCTGTGTTTATTTTTTATATGTTGTGGTAAGCATCTAATTCATGCCAATGTCATTGGCTTCTTTAATTATAAAAAGGGAAGACATATGGAGTTGGGTTGACCATAAGGTTGGATTGCAAAAAAGAAAATGTAGATCAAATTAGATGTAACTTTTTGAACAACCAAAATTAGTTTAAACTTAACATTTTCTTTTTGATAAGGAAGAATAAAGCTAACGTAAAGGCAGTGGCGGAATCAGAATTTTCAAATAGTGGGGTCAGAATAGAGTATGAGGATAAAAAAATCGATGACAAATTAAATCTTCATTCGTGTAATCTTTGCAAAAACCGTCCATCACCTTATTACCTTTCGAATTCATGTTCGAATCAAATTTCACAAAGACGCTCCAGAAGTTACACAATGTGTTGATCAAATGTTGAATGGGCTAGATCATAAGCATGATCCTGAAACATCCTAACAACATCAAGGTTGTCGGATTCAACCACAAGTCGACGAACTCCCACACTCCAGGCACATAAAAGACCTTCATAGACACCCCAAAGTTCAACATCAAATGCCGAGCATATACCAATCTGTTTTAAAACATATTCTATGTAAACTATACGCAAATTTAAAACGTATTCTATGTAAACTATACGCAAATTCTTTAATTTAAATTAAATTTAATTACTAAGTTAGTGTTTATAATAGGCATGATATCAAAAAAAGTTATTTTGGGTTAAATTTAAATCGTATCTATATAAACTATACGTAAGTTTTTTAATTTAAATTAAATAATAAGAATCAAAATAATTATTCAATTAGACGTTAGAGCGTATTCTTTGATATTATGCTTTTATAATAATATATATGGATAGTCGTTTACCACTTCTTGGTTAAAGTTTTCACATCGTCATGATGAAATTATGAATGGTTAAAACCAGAAATTTGGCAGGAATAACGGAGGTTGGCAAAGTTTTGTTTGAGTACTCAACTTCCAACATGTTAGTTTGAAGTTGAAGACAATCTACTTGAATCATATTTTGATATTTTATTTCGAAAGTTTAAATTTTTTTTAACAAATTTTAAATCTAATTTTAATTCTATTAAAAAGGAGGAAAAAAGCTTTTAAGAGAGAGAAAAAAATGCTTCTAGTCAATCTAAAATTTATGACTAAGAAAATAAAGATGAACAGTTTTGCCAACCGACTAAATATGTTCACTAAAGGTTTTAAATTTAATTTTACAATAAATAAGATTATGATATTTATGCCCTGAGAAGATAAATTTTAATTTTATGATATTGCATTATTATATTATTTTTATTTAAAAATTTTAATTATCAAAAACCCAACAAGTGTCCCAGTAGAAAAGTGGATGATTTTTATTCTAGGAGACACGGGTTCAAATGACATTGTTTATAAGCTGTATACTCATTATCAAAGGGTTAAAAATATCTATGACATATATTACCTTGTAATCACCTTTAAACCATTCAAAAAAAATTTAATTATCGTTATTTTTATTTAATTTTATCATTAATTGTGGATCTAACAACTATAAAAAGATAAATTAACTTTTTAGTCCTCTACTACTATCATTTTATTTTATTTTATAGCTTCCACGTAGTGGCAGTTAGCGATTATTTTTTTTTTTTTATAAATCTTAAAACTAATTTTGATCTTACCTATAGGAAAAGGAATGTGAGACTTTAGGAAAAGAGAGAGAAGTGCTCCTAGTAGTTAGGGGTGTACAAAAAAATTCGTTCCGATTAATCCGATTCGTTCATCTGTTGATTTGATAAAAAATTTTAGATATCCGATATTTTTTATTTTCTCGGATAATTCCAATTGGATATCTAAAATTTTGGATCATATACAAATAGTTATTTTATTCGGATCGGATATCCTAAATCCAAAATCCAAAAATTCAAAAAAAATTATAGATATGAATATTGCTATATTCGATATTTTTACTTGTTATATATAAAAAATTGAAATTCCATGATACAAATCTTGTTATATTCAATAATTTTTTGATTATTATATTCGAAAACCTAAAATTTTCATAGATAGATCTGTCAAATTAAAAAATAATTAAATCAAGTTATAAATTCGGATATCTAAATATCCAAACAGATTTGTGGATAGTTTCTCACTACACTCGGCTTTTATTTGCAGTTCTCGTTGGTCTTTCAATAACTTAATCCTCTTTTGTAATTCGTTTGCCAATGCAATTAGATTTGTTCGTATCTATTTTTCGCTCTAGTCTTTTGGACAGGTTTTTAACTTTTTCATACATGATTCTTGTATGATCTAAAGTGGCTAGTTTTTTGTGTCAATGTTATAAGAAAATGTATAGTTTATGTATTTAATTTACGATGATAGGTGTAAAATCCTTATTGTAATTTTCGATATTTTCTCTTTTAATAAAACTAGTTGCTTCATATGTATATATATATGGAAAATACTTTGATACACAAGCTTGTGTAAACTAATAAAACTAGTTGCTTCATATGTATATATATATATATATATATATATATATATATATATATGGAAAATACTTTGATACACAAGCTTGTGGAAACTGCCTTTCAATTTTAGGGTTTAAATATTTAGGTTGTGTTTTACGGTTTAGGGGTTTAGGTTGTAGGGGTAGAATTTGAGGTGTATGGTTAGAATTTAGAGTTTAGGGTTGAAGTTTTATATTTTAGGGTGTTAGGTCTAGGGATTTAACTATTAGATTTCATAGCTTAAATATGAACGGTTGTGTAATTTTTTAGACAACTTGTATACCAAAATATAATCCAACATATTTAAGGTTTAGGTTTTAGGGTGTTAGGGCTAGGGATTTAGGTTTCAGATTTTATAGCTTAAATATGAAGGGTTGTATAATTTTTTACACAACTTGTATATCAAAATATAACCCTATATATAACACCTTAAAACCTAAGCTCTAAACTCTAAATTCTAACCATAAACCTTAAATTCTACACCCTACACCCTAAACCACAACCTAAATATTTAAATCCTAAATTTGAAATGCTTGTGTAAAGTTTACACAAATTTATGTATCAAGGTATTATATATATATATATATATATCAGCCTCCAAGAACCTTACATGATAATATGATTAAATTAAAAAGAATTGAAAGTACAATACTAAATCTACAATTTATGTATAATACAAAGATTAATAACATAATTTGACTTAATATATTTCACGGGACTAAATCCATAAATTTTACATAGTATATGGAGCAATAGATGAATTTAATGTGTTAAAGAGTAAGTGCCGACAAATATTTTAGTACGTGTGCGTGTATTAGGACAACACTTTGTTGTCCCAAACATGTTATTTGTATGCTCCTATTTGCCTATCAGAAGAAACTTTTGATTTTTCTTCTCTACTTTTAATGGGAAAATGACAATTCGAAAGATTTGGATTTGTCCCACTTCTTCAGCTTTAGCTTCCATCAGCTTTAGATACTTTTCAAACGCAAAATCGGCGTTTGGCTGACACGCTGTTCATTGTTTTCGACAACGATGTGTTGGAGAAAATGACCGCCTTAGTCTGGCGACTAAACCGATGTGTTCAGGGGCGGCGATCAACGGAAGAAGCGGCGGCGATTTTGGGATTTGGGTAATTTTAGGGATTTGGAGACTGTTTTATAAAATTTTTAAAATTTTGGAATTTTTTGAAAAATAGAAAATTTGGGTATTTTTGTTTAAAACTTAAAAAAATATGCCACGTGTCAAGCATTGATTGGATAAAAAATTTAACACCTATTAACGGTTAGGCACCTAAAATTATAACTTTAAAAACTTTGGGCGCTTATTTTTACAAAAAATACTTTAGGCACCTAAAGTTCAAAAAAAGCATATTTTGAGCACCTATTTTTCATATAAACCTAGTTTAAAATCAAATAAATTAAGTTTTAGTCTCTAATATGGTTCTAATTACTATTTAGGCCCTTTAGTTTTGAAATTAAATAAATTAAGCCTTAACTCCTATTTTTTAGTTTAAATATTTTTAAGTTCCTTTTAGTTTTGAAATAAGACAAATTAAGTGACCCACTTGTTTTTTAGTTTAAATATTTCTTGAGACTTTATTAATTTTAAAATTAGATAAATTAGATCTTGACCTCCAATTTTATACTTTAGATTGATAGTTTAACAATTAGACAATGATCATATTTTATTACTATTTGTATTTACCCCACCCGTTTTCTCGTGAATTTCATGTCCAAACATAAAAGATAATAGACTCAAAAGCAGGGAGAGTTACATTTTTTCCCAGCAATTTCATCCTAACTGAATCTATAATCAGAAAATTGTATCTACAATCCTGTCAATATATCAATAGTCATTAATATCTATTAAATCTTAGGTCGGACACTAGGAGTGTTTAAAAATACTCGGCCCGACCGACCCGACCCGACTACCCGAAAATAAATAATCGGGTATTTACCCGAATTTTTTTACCTGGTTTGTTATTTCCTGGGTCGGGCCCGAGTTAAAAAATTTAAAGTTTTTGGGTACCCGGTTATCCAGGGTACCAGGATATATTTAAAATTAATATATTTTTATATTTAATATATATATTAAACTAATAAAAAATCTTAATTTTTTTATATTTAAAAAAATAGTTATTTTTATATTAAACTTATAAATATATATTTTTATATTAAATTAATAAAAAAATTTATATAAATTTTTTTTTTATATTCGGATACTCGAATATCCAAATTTTTGGATACCCACAAATTCCGCTCGAGTCGGGACACAGGCCGATCTTTGAACTACTCGAAGATCCGGGTACTCGAATTTAGACACCCCTACCTGACACTACTCAACAGAGAAAAATTAAATACTTTATTTTTTATGACCGAAAGGAAGAAATTTTTAGGACTCCAATCCACTATTCACCTTCTTTTATAACTCATTCTCTCTTTTTCTTATTTTCTTCACACTTTCTTGAAATAAGATTAACAAGAGTGAACAGCATAAAATCGCCACAACTCCATTCTTGTTATCAACATTTTAAAATTAAATAAATTAAATCTTGGTCTCTAATCTGCTTCTAATTATTTAAGCCCCCTCAAATTAAGTCTTGACCTCTCCTATTTTCGATTTAAATACTTATTAGGATCTTTTTAGTTTGAAAATAGACAAAATAAGTCTTAGTTTAAATGCTTGTTAAGACTTTATTAATTTTAAAATTAAATAAGTTTAGATCAATAGTTTAACGATTAAATATTGATTGCATTTCATTACCATTCGTATTTACCTTGCCTCTTTTCTTTCGAAGTTTCATCCTAATTCTATCCCGAAAAAAAATATTAGACTCGGTAGTTGGAAAAGCTACATCTTATTTTTTTTCAAAAAAAATAACAAAATCATAAGTTTGATCCTGATTCCGTCCCGTTAAAATTTTTTCGCTCTTACCAAAAACACAATTTAGGAGATCAAGTTTATGGGCTTTAAGCCCATATTATACAAATGGCCCATTCAAAATTTGTTTATTATTCATTAAAGAAAACCCGTCTTTCGCTCTTACTACGTCCACAACCAATAACATCTCACCACGTGTTCAATTCTCATTGGTGCATTTATTCCCCAAGATAACCACCATTCCGTAACGGTATTTCTGCCACCCAAGTTTCCCGCTACACAAAACAACATAAAGTAATCAAGAAAACGAGAAGAAACTGAAATCAGAAAGAAAATAATAAAAAAAACGATCCAAGGAGAAGAAATCAAAATCAAAGAATTCGAGGAGCATTAATCCGAGAAAGATAATGGGTGTAGAAGCAGTGGCTGCTACAGGAGGAGTGGAGGCACAGAAGAAGAACAGAATTCAAGTGTCCAACACTAAAAAGCCTCTCTTTTTCTACGTTAATCTTGCCAAAGTAAGGTTCTTTTGATCTGGGTTTTTGTTTTTATTCGATGTGTTTCATACAAGATGATGTTTTTGACTGATCTTGGTTTTGGGTCTTCTTTAACATGTCATTTGATCTTTTTAATCACAATGGGTTGATAATTACTATGTATTTGATCTTTCTTTTTTATACTATTAAAAATCTGAAATTTGTTTCCGAGATTTTCAGTTCATTAAAGATTTAGGGGCTAATTATGATAATTTATCCTTGTAAATGTTTGTAGTAAATCTGTGGTTATAGATCTAATGTAAGTTCATTAGCAACACTTTACATTAGTTTATCCATCTTAACCTATATGGATTATCACAGTCAAAGCTATGCTTCATGTTTCAGTTTTGTTTCTTTTTGATGCAGAGATACATTCAGCAGCATAATGAGGTTGAGCTTTCTGCCTTGGGCATGGGTACATTTCTCATTTTTTATTCTATAAACTGTGGACTTTAAATTATGAACAGTTGCAAATGATTGATTTCCTGAAATTACCCTTTTTTCTGCTTTCCATGTACATCGATTTCCTAATATGTTTGCCTGTTTTAGTGCTTTAATGTCCATCTGGTAGTTCGACGCCTATTTGCCTTTTTCTGCTATGAAATCAATTCGTTGTCGTAATGCTTCCTGATCCCCCCCCCCCCCCTCAAACTTGTAATGCAGCAATCATTACTGTTGTCACTATTGCTGAGATCTTGAAGAATAATGGATTGGCTATTGAGAAGAGTAAGAATCTGTATGCTCTTAATCTAAAGAAGTTACTCATCGAGCATGAATGATTTGATATTGACTGTTTATGAAACAAAGCAGAAGTTTCGACATCCACAGTCAGCATGAAAGACGAGAACAAAGGGCGTGTCGTCCTAAAAGCCAAGGTGGGTTTATATTCTTACAATCTATATAGTTTACTTCTGGATTTGGTAGTTGAATTCATTCTGATCTCTACTTGCTCCCTGTTTCAGATCGAAATCGTGTTGGGGAAGTCGGACAAGTTCGACTTGCTGATGAATGCTCCCAACGCAGCACCGGAGACTGATACCAAAAATAAGGAATGACAACTTAGTGAAGCAAAAATATTCGATGTTCGTTGTTGTAGTTCGATGTTTGAATTCTTTGTTATGTGTCTACCTTGGTCCTTGATGGTATAGGAAGGTACTCATTGGGACTTGTGGATTAGTTAATGCTTAAGAGAGTAGAGAGAGATCATCTATGTTTTTACATTGATTCTTTTTGAACTTGTATTTCTCGTTGTTAACACGAAAATTGAATGATTGAATAGTCAATCTCATACGAATTTTTCGTTCTTTTCTAAAGTATCGGTGTCTTACGAGTCAAACACATGTTTAGACATGGTATATGGGGTTTGATCCTTCGTATCAAGCACTCTCCACTCAAGGCCGGGTGACATAGTTGAAGCCTAATTCTACCTTTTATTCGTTCGATAAAAATAAAGGTGTGTTAGCTATAAAATATGTGTTATTAGTAGTTACCATGGTTAGTTACATTCATCTTAAATATTACATTTAGGATACATAAATTGCTTGCCATGCCTTTAATTGGAACAAGAATTGCTTAGATTTGATGAATATCCGATGATGACTTTGCCAATGCACTTAATTGATAGAATTTTTATTCTAGGATAACCATGGATGAATGCTAGAGGTGCCCGAAATTGGATGAATGCTAGAGGTGCCCGAAATTGGCTCTAGCATGTGCTAAAAAAATTGATCACTAGAGGTGCCCGAAACTGGCTCTAGGATGTGTTAAAAAAATTTATAACTAGAGGTGCCCGAAACCGGCTCTAGTCGAATAAATTAACTTAAGAAAACTAAAAACAAAACACTAGAGGTGCCCAAAACTGGCTCTAGTTAAAACATGTTAAAAAGAACCCAATAAAGTAATTTAAAAACCTATTGTTTGCATAGAATCCGAAAAATCAACTTGCACACAACTCCGCACACACTCACAAGCATTATAGTTTGATTCCGAGTAATTCCTAAGTTTTCCGAAAAAATAAAAAGCCATTCATACTTTGTGCCCCGGTTCAGAGAATTGAAATCAAGTTCAAAGCTAAGTTTGTGAAAATTGAAGTCTTGGTAGGTAATTATGAGGTTGCATTGCTTGAGGACAAGAAATAGTTCGAGTTTGGGGGTGTAATAAGTGTTGTAATATTATTGTTAGACTTTCATATTAGTTGCATAA
>JAGYYJ010002917.1:0-67566 GCA_019671005.1 Hibiscus mutabilis
TTGAATCAATCAAGTGAACTTAATTAATACTAGTGCATCTTTTTTTTTTTTTCATTTTTAACATATTTGTTGTTGTGTATATGATGTTAACAGAAATATTTTATATCTTGTGTCAAAAAAAATTATTGTTCTTGGTTCTGAGATTTGTGTATAATTTTGTGCAGGTATATATGAACCACAAGGAATCACTGTCCCTGAACCCCTCCAAACCGTCTGTACCAGATGGGGTGGTGATCCTTTCAGTTTTGGTTCATATTCTAATGTTGCTGTTGGAGCGTCTGGAGATGACTATGATATATTAGCAGAAAGTGTGGGGGATGGAAGACTTTTCTTTGCCGGGGAGGCCACTACAAGGCGATACCCTGCCACCATGCATGGAGCTTTTCTTACTGGGCTCAGAGAAGCTGCAAATATGGCTCATTATGCCAACACTCGGACTGCAAAGAAAAAGATTGACAGGAGTCCCTCGAATAATGCTCATTCTTGTGCTTCCCTCCTTATGGATTTGTTCAGAGAGCCTGATTTGGAATTCGGGAGCTTTTCTGTTATTTTTGGTCAAAAGAATGCTGATCCCAAGTCACCAGCAATTTTGAGGATAACATTTAATGAGCCCCGAAAGAAGAACCAGGAAGGTTCAAAGACAGATCAGCAACATTCTAACAAGGTGCTTTTTCAGCAGCTCCAGACACATTTTAGTCAGCAACACCAGCTGCATGTTTACACATTGTTATCAAAGCAACAGGCACTTGAGCTGAGAGAAGTCAGAGGTGGTGATGAGATGAGGATGAACTACCTGTGTGAAAATCTGGGAATTAAGTTGGTGGGTCGGAAGGGTTTGGGACCTAATGCTGATTCTGTCATTGCATCTATAAAAGCACAGAGGGGAGTCCGGAAACCCTCTTCAATTCCTTTGGTTCAAAAATCTGGTGAGAATCACTGTATGTTCCTTGATTTATACCTTTTTTCCAAAATATGAACTTGAATTAACATTTTTATGGTTCCGTAAAGGGGCATTGAAGATGAAGCCTGGCACTTTAAAGCAAAAATTCATCCGGTAATAGCCAAATTTTCAATTTTATTCTTCACATGTATGTGAAAGATCTCCATATGACAAAATGAACATTACCTGATCCCTTCTCTGCATTTGTTATTCTTATTTTTGCAGAAGGGCTAAAATTATCCGCAACACTAAAGGGTTGATTCCTGCTCCAATTCCAAATGTAGCAAATAGCAGTATAACAGAGGAAATAAAAGTGATAAAGCAGCCCCCTTCTGACTCCTCTGCTTCGGGTATGTCTGAAGGCTTATAGTTTCCTTCAATAGCCTCATCTTTTTTGGTGCATTCTATGACATGCAGTTAATGGTTTTCGTTATTTTCTTTCTTTTATTTTCTACCTTCGAAGTAATTATGAACTGTTTTTCATTGTCAATTGGTTGCTATTTTGGTGTCAAATCTCTTAATCGTTCTATTTGTGCCTTCGTTCCGTTCTGTTCCCATCTTTCTGTAATTCCTTATTGGTGTGCGGAGTCGGTGTTATTTGCAGTGTTTATTCTTGATTTGATGCGACTTGTGATGGCAAATATACTTGTGTCATCTGTCTGTTGAAATGGGTTAATATTTTTCAAATGGGAAATCTGAATATAAGAGTTACATTTGGACAGGGCAAAACCAAGGTGAGATGTTGAAGCAATGAGTTGGGCATGTAGGTGTATTATTTATTGATTTCGAAGATATTGAGAGTTCTCGATGCAGCAGCATGACATGTCTCAGCCCAAATATTATGCCAGTCCCCTCCTTAAATCCATAGAGCTTGTGTCCGAGTTCTTTAAAAGTTTGTTGTATCAGATGCTACCAAATATTCTATCCCCACCATTATAGAACTGTATTATTTGGTTAAGCTCTCAGCTCAATCGCTTTACTGTAAAGTTGTCTTTTCCATTTGGCCCCTTGGAAGGTTATAAATGCTATGGCTAGCTATATACTTGGAGCAAGAACCTGTTGTCTCAGAAACGGTCTTGGGATGATGCATTTATCGATCATTCCCCATTGAAACATTCCTGTCACTTTCTGTATCACCAACTTGATCTTCCGAATCACTTCTCTGCAACATCATGACGAAGCTTGCGATCACAGTTTAGCAATGATGACAAACTGTTTAAAATTCATGAAGCCAGTTGTGAACGAGTCCAAGGAGAACATTTTCTGCCACGGCTGAGATTTTCCAGTTAGATCGGTTCTTTAATAGGTTCAGTGTGTAGAGGATCTTTAAAATGTGTGTGGTATAAATTTTTCTTTAAAAAAATCATGTATTTTGTAGATCTTTAAAATGTTGTACCACCACACCCATGTTTGAACATTCTGATAGTAATTCAAAATTTTAATATTTTGTCCAAAGGTTCGATTTTTGAAACAACACTAGGGATGACACTAGATCTCTCAATAATGTTCTGGGTTCAAATTAAATTGAGAGGACATTTTACAGTACTCGATCTGATTTCTGAATTTGATCGGTGATTTTAAGTCAAACAAAATAATGTCCAAAAAGAATGCCAAAATTAACTGTCACCATAACTGCAATAAAATTGCAAGCAACACCAGATTCAATGATGCTGCCCTGTTAAACCCCACCAAACAACTCAAGTAAGAAAATTGAGCTCGATTTTTACTAAATAAATCACCTGAAACATCAAACTCGAGTGCAAGTGTCAATACAAGTCTGCCAAGGGTATGTATTTTGAAGGATCTTCATGGTCATATCTTTCTACCTTTGTCCGAATATTCGTTGAACAAGAGTATTTCAAGAAAAATAAAATTATGACCTAACCGATAAATCATACCAATCCACATGTATATAACATAAAACAGTATTTCCACTATCTCCTTTGATTTTATCCATTTTTGCCTTCAGTCCTTTGCAACCATTGTTCTAAATTAACCTCTTTGTCAGCCTTGAAATCTTTATAGTTTTCAGACAAGAATGATAATTTCTGATGCGGAAGTTCGACATCATCTTTGGTTTCTTCCTTTTTATCTTCTTCGTTGACTTCATCAGCCATTTGACTCGATACAGGTAGCTCATCAGCTTCTGTATCCGGAATTGAACTGGTGCTGGCAGATGCCACAGATAACGGTGGAGGTGGTTGCAGAGGTGGCTTCTGAGGTTCGGTTTCCATCTGTTCCTTGGGATCAAGTTGTGGCCACTTAAAATTGCTTGCTGTTTGTCTCGCGGACTTGATTACAGTTGAAAAATAATTACTGCCATCAAACTGGGCATTTCCAGAACCAGGACCCCGTGACATTGGTCCCCAAGAGTTGGTTCTTCCCATCTGAAAGCTTGATGCAGAATTGTGAATTAAACCTCTCTTTGGTTGTTTTGCAGACATTAATGTTAACGAACTCTTAATGTCTTTATCATCTCATCAGCAATCGGGAAACTGCATTCCTTCATCGATCTCACCATGGTGAAAGAATCTTCCAAGTCCTCGGTGTGTAAAGTTACTTCATGAGACTTTTCTACAACATGATCACGGAGATTAACTACGTTCGGGATAGCATTCTCGGTGTGCTGTTGAATGTAAAAAAGTCCAATTGAGGGTTCATTCGCCACAAACTTGATCATCTCTGCTAGGGATTCAGTTATCTCCACAAAGCCGTCCACAGTGGAGAACCCATTCATCTTGTTGAAGGTGAATGGCGGTTCATCACTGAAGTTTGTCAAAAATCAAAACTTGAAATTCATGTCAAGAAAGGGATGTTTTAAAAGAAAAACTAAGCTTTTGATCATGTCTAATATCGATATCCAACACATATATGAGTATGATCCTCTAAACGAATAAACTTAGAAAAACTTAAATCACATCGGATATATACCATATTTGACACACATCCAAATTCGAACAACAAAAAAGCAAAATGGCAAAGTTTTTTCTACAATCAATGAACCAATTCTGGTATCTTCTTAATTTCAACTACAATCCACAAGAAAGTGATGTAAACATAAACAATTACAACAAAATTGATCCCCAGTCTGCACAACAATCATCACTCACACTTTATTCTATTCATGGCTGCAAAAGGTAAAAATAAAAATCTACCCAAGAACCCTAATCCCCAAACCTAATTTTGACCAGAAAGTGCAAATTTGATTTCTCAAAAGGCCTATCACTAAGCTCCTATGGCTTCTCACTGTATGAACAAACCTTCAACTTATACCAAATCATTTCCACATAATATTTCCATGATAATTCAATGAATTCTAGGGTTTAATTTCGTAGTAAAAAAAAAAAATCAAATAAACAATGCACAAATGTCTGCAATTTTTAACCAAAACAAAAACAACCCATTGAACTAACGAGACAAAAGATTGAAAAAAAGGCATTTCAATCGATACCCAAATTAAAACATCAGAAAATAACAATAACCCAGAAATCAAAATGTGATTTTGATTTTGATTTGTTCAATTAAAAAGAGGAAAATTTACTTACCAGAAGAAAAAACGATTGGAAGAACAAATAAATTTGCCAAAAGAAGAAGACAAAAGAAATAATCTTCAGGTTTTGATCAAAGGAGAAGGATCAAAGTTTCAAACTTGGAGAGTCAAGCTTCACTTTTTTTTAATTATGTTATCTCTGTCAATGAAGCTCTGTTGGGAATTTATTTTTTTTCTTTTAAAAATATTCCTTTATTATATAAATCCGTAATGTTATCTGAAATGAACTAACGGAATATAAAGACAAAATAGTTTTGGTTAATTACATATTGGGTCCTTGAATTTAACTTTAGGTACGTAGTTGCCACTTGATTTTCTTTTATTACTCATGTACTATTTGAATTAGATACGGCAAGGGAGTAGTCGGATTTTTGGTCGTCCGATTTCGATTCAAAACTTAAAAGTCTTTATTCGATTCTAACCTGTCATGAATTTTATCCGATTTGTCTCGAATTTGTCCTGAATTATACCGACCTAACTCAACCTAAGTCAATTTTAGAATTTCTTACATTTTTTCCTTAATTTTAATTTTTAACCTACAAAGTAGTCTGAAAAAAATGAAAATCATAACGATTGAAATGGGTATGTAAAAAAGAACATGTAAACAACAACGAAATCAAATATTGGAGGGTTTTAACATGTAAACACGAAATTTGAGGGGTTTTTTTAAAAAAAAATACCATAACTTGGAGGCTTGAGTGCCCCCCAACAGCCGAAGTGCAGCAAGTGGGGGGTTCCATCACCTTAAGAACCCTAGAAACATGGACGCTTCAGATACCCCCGTCACCAAAATCTCTTATTCGCCGCCGCCGCAGCAGGAGCCTGACCCTAAAAAGCTCAAAATGTCTACCGCCACCACGTCCGACGACGAAGAAGCTGTTGCCACGACAACCGGCACCCAAAAACAGAGATACAAACGCCGCAAAATCGCCATGTTCTTTGCCTATTGCGGTGTCGGATATCAAGGAATGCAAAAAAACCCAGGAGCCAAAACCATCGAAGGTGACCTCGAAGAAGCGCTGTTCCATTCCGGCGCTGTCCCCGAGCAAGATCGTGGTAACTCAAAACGTTACGACTGGGCTCGATCGGCCCGAACCGATAAGGGCGTTAGCGCCGTGGGCCAGGTCGTTTCTGGGCGGTTCTACATAGACCCGCCTGGCCTCGTTGAGCGTCTTAATCAGATACTTCCGACCCAGATTCGGATATTCGGGTATAAGCGTGTGACTGCCTCTTTTAATGCAAAGAAGTTTTGTGATCGACGGCGGTATGTTTATCTTATCCCTGTTTTTGCTCTTGATCCCAGTTGTCATCGAGATAGGGAAAGTGTTATGGGTAGTGTAGGGTCCGGTAGTGAGCTTGTTAAGTGCTTGGAATGTTCTGAAAGAGGTCGTAAAGTCATAGGTGTTATGGGCAAGCGTAGTTTTGAAACCAAGTCGACTGCAGTTCAGTCTGGCATTTCATCGAACAGTGGAGATGCAGAAAATGCAATTAAGGAAGATAACATGATATCTGAACATAAAGAAGAGGTTACTGAAATGGATGATTCTGGGATTGTGAAAGATAAAGTTAATGAAGTCAACTTGATGGTAGTTCAGTCTGACATTTCATCGAACATTGCAGATGCAGAAAATGCAATTAAGGGAGATAAACTGGCATCTGAGCTTAAGGAGGAGGTTACTGAAATGAATGATTCTGGGGTTGTGGCAGATAATGTTAATGCAGCCAAGTCGACTATTGTTCAGCCTGACATTTCATCGAACATTGGAGATGCCGAAAATTCAATAAAGGAAGATGTCCTGGATTCTGAATTGAAGGAAGAGGTTACCGAAATGGATGACTCCAGGTGTGTGGAGGATAAAGTTGATGCAGAAAATAAAGAGGAAAGAAAGTTTTGTTATGGTGAGGAAGAGAAGGAGAGGTTCAATAGAATATTGAATCACTATGTTGGGTCTCACAACTTCCATAACTTCACTACAAGAACGAAAGCCGAAGATCCTGCTGCAAATCGCTATATTGTTTCATTTCACGCTAACAAAGTTATTACTGTCGAGGGCATTGATTTTGTCAAGTGTGAGGTTGTGGGTCAGAGCTTCATGCTTCATCAGATTTGAAAGATGATCGGTATGGCGGTTGCTGTCATGAGGAATTGCGCTCCCGAGTCTCTGATTGAAACTGCAATGCGGAAGTAAGTAGTTGTTTTTAATTGCATTGCTATGCCATCCGGATTTGTGATGCTTGTTGTATTGGTATGTGTTTATGATATCCAGATTTGATAATGCTTGTTGGTATCTTTGTTTTAAAACATAGATATGAAAATGTTTGATAATATGGATTATGGTTGTAAAATGAATTTCAGTTTGCAGCTAATATATATCTTAATTAATTTCAGGGATGTACGCATCAACATACCTACAGCACCCGAGGTTGGTTTGTACTTGGATGAGTGCTTCTTTTCATCTTATAACCAAAAATGGAAAGATAGTCATGAAGAGTTATCTATGAAAGCATATGAAGAAGAGGCAGAGGAATTCAAAATGAAGTTTATATACTCTCATATTGCCTCCACGGAGCGTGAAGAAGGAACTGTGGGGCTATGGTTGCATTCTCTAAACCACAGAAACTATCCTGACTTAAGGGCCTGCAGCGGAGACACAATCAAAGGGGAGAAGAGTCCTAAGGTTGATGATGGTGCAGACACCATTGAAGAGAAAAGTAATGTGGGGGAGAAAAACAGAGACACTGCTGAGATACAGAGTGTGAAAGAGTAGAATATTTACAATACACAGTCTCGATGAAAAACCAGCTGTTTTAGATTTTTTTATCAAGTTATAGTTGGATGGTCTTTCTGTTTCATTTGGAACCATGTTTTGATTTCTTACCTACAGATATTTAGCTCGATTGGTGTTGATACCATATTCATGGACATGCTGGTATCACTCGGATGGTTAATCTGGACAGCCAACCATTGAGCAGACTCGGTTCGAGGGCAGACATTCAGATTTTGGCAACTGCCCTTTCTATAATTCGGGTCCGTATTTTCAAGGGCACAGCTTTTCAACCGAGTTGATGGACAAGTACAACTTATGGTGTTTGAGAGATAACTGGTTTTATGGAGAGAAAGGTAATTAAGGTTTCGTTTTTTTTCCGTCAACCATGCAAGAGCTAAGGCTTCACGAGTTCGGACCGTCGACTTATGTTACTCAAACTTGGGTGTTAGATGGATATGCATTTGACACAGGATGATCGGATCTTTTTCATATATTTGGAGAACCTCGTTAATTTTCTATCAAAAGCAACTTTCATGTCTTTTCCCCTTTTAAAATTTAAAAATTTTGATAAAAAAAACTAATAGCACAATAATTAATAAAAATGATAAAAGTGGTATTGAATTAAATCACACGTTTCACTATTATATTCTCCAAAAATAACTTTTAATGGCCATGCATTCTTGCTTAATTCATTTTAGGGTCGCAAGTTTACTTTTGTTGAATAAAACTAAATACAAGTTATTATCCATTGCCGTCTTAGCTTAGCTGCCTTTTTAACCATGTGGTTGTGGGTTTATAGATATTCACACATTCGGATGGCAATGGATCGAATTTGAATCAGACTTTATAAAGTTCAAGGTCGAATTCAAGTCTGATTATATAAATCTAAGTCTAATCCAATAAAAATATCTAAAATCCAAATTCGAATTTAAAAGTCTAAATCCAATTAATTTTCCATTTTTTTAAAATAACAACTCAAACAAATATCTTTAAATCAAAAATAATTTTCATCAAACAAATATATTTAAACTAATAACACAAACAAATCTCAACAAATATTACAATCCAATATAAAACAAATTAAAATAACAACTCAAACTTTAACTAAAAAACCAATAACAAATAAATTATCCTTACATAAAATACCATTGCTTACTAGTCTACTAACATAACTACTTTCCAAATCACAATTATAAAATGTCTAATAAATATTACAATCTAAGATGAAACAAATTAAAAATATAATCAAAATGTTCGACCATCAACATTTGACATAGAGAAAAGTTTCTAACCATCAAGCTTCCATTGTTGGCTGGTACACCCTATGGCGCAGAGGAAAAATTACCCAGCGATCACCACCAGATATTCATATATGAAGAACGAATCGGGGTGATTAAGGGTGAAGAATTACCTATTTAAAATCTGAAATTCTGAATTTGAATTTCAATATTAATATATATAGTCTCAATTCAACTTAATTAGAATTTCAATATCTATATTAATATACATAATCTCAATTCAACTTTATTAGGATTTCAATATATATCTATATTTGTTAGATCTAAGAGTTTTAAATGTTTTTTATTCGGATTCATATATAGATCGAACTCGGATCGGATATGAATCTGGATCGGATTCGGATCGGATCATGGTAATGTCCATATCCGATCCACCTCCTATTATGACTCGAATCTTATTTTGGATTTGGATTCAGACTTTTTTTCAATCGAATTTAGATCAGATTTTTTTTCTTTGAATCGAATCGGATTCGAATCGAGTTCGGATTATATTGCCATCCCTATTCACACACTAGTGTAAAATTAAATTATTTTTGTACAATTTATATTTTATCAATATGACAGTCATATTTTATATTCCATATTATTGATAAATATTTTAACTCTCTTATCGTCATATTTCATTCAAATAAATCATATATCACATTTTGAAAAAAAATAAAAACATCTTATTATTTGTATATATAAAAAATTTAACCATTAAATATATATTAATATTGTAATTCTGCTTATAATTTTTAATGTATAAACAGTATTTTTATGGATATAATAAAAATACCAAAATCCTATTTAGATCAATCGAGATATTTATAGAAAATTGACATTACAATCGAATTTCCTTTATTTCCAAGTTTTAGACTTTTCAAGAGTGATTTGAATCAAAATCACAAGGTATTAACGGTAATATAACTCAACATTATTTGTTAAGGTCATTTAAAAAGTTTAAATTTGTGGACGGATATGAGCAATTTTTTTAGTTTAAAATGAAAATTTGTGGTGTTGAAAAAAATTTTGGTCACTAAACTTTTCAAATAATCGAAATAACCGATTATTCACTCCTATTTATGAAATAACCGATTTTCTAACATTAAAGGTGGTTAAAAGTTTTTAGTTGATATTTTTTTTTCTTTTTTACTAAGTTGTAGGTTTAATGGTCGTTAGGAATAATTTTTTCATCCTCTTTCTGTAAGTAGGAACTGTTCAAAAAAAAGTTAAAAAAGCTCCAATACCATTTAAACATATGTGCCCAAAACATTATATGTATTATAAAAACGATATAAATATTTGATTACAATTAAATCGTATCGAGAAAGTGTCTGATTCGAACTCATCGTTTTATTGGAAAAATAATAACGAGAACACGACCATCACATATGGATTGACAAAAATTTCCAACAATGAGACGTGATGTGTAGAATGTTACATTATTGTGATCAAAAGATCAACCAAACTAAAATCAATCAAGAAATAGATAAGAGGAAAAGTGCAAAGGAAATGGGACCTAAATGAAATGCACCGACTTTGATGTGGCCCCACCTTAACCACTCATATAAATTCCCAAAAACATACAATTCGACCCATCTAATAATCTAATAGTTTAGATAAATAGATAAACTTAAAATATAAAATTCTCTTACTGTACGTAAACTAGATAAGTTTTATTTATCTTAACGATAAAGATTAAAATGTTAAAATCTTAGTAAGAGTTAATGGCCGGTTAGTCAGGGCTGTTCATCTGCTTTATCTCTTTTTTCTTAGATTTCGGGTTTAAAATCTAACATGAGCATTTATTTCCCTTAGAATTTTCTCTTCCCTTCTAAGTAGAATCAGTTAAAAAAATGTTAAAATCTAAACACTCAATCAATTATGTTTTAAACAAAAATTAATAAATTAATTAAAAGATAAATATCTAAATGAAAAACAATAAATTGAATAAAAACCCAACCCGACAACCCGACCCATGAACACTTTGAACCAATCGAATCAAAGAACTGTCTTTCATTTCTTATCTTAATGATCATTGATTCCCTTTCTTTTGTGAATGTATACTACAATAATAATGGTAGACCACCTTGATTGATGATTGAATGCAATAACAAAATAATTAGAGAAGACAAAAATAACGAAGCTATTGATTGGGATGGTGGGGGCGGTGGCGCTCCGCTCTTGAATATCATTCCAAAAAAGTCGCCATCATTGTCGGACCCACCACCACTGCCGGTGTTGGTTGTGCCGGAGTACCCCGGAGAAGAAAAGCTCCCAGTCTCTTCCCTACAAAAACAATTCAACACCAATCAAAACGAGACTTAAACCGGATTGAACATACAACAGCAGCAACAACAACAATCAATTTATGATTCGAATCTATTAAAAATAAAAAAACTGAGCAACATATGTGCATGTGGGGGTGGTAAAAGTGCATAAGAGAAGCAAGGGAAGAGGGTCCAGCAGAGGGCAATAAGTCAGAGGAAAAACACACCCTTTGTTGGCCTACAATAACAGCAACTTGTGCATATAGTCCAAGCCAGCTTACAGTGGTGACCACACTCCGTCACTCAAAACACATTTAAAACCAACGGACCCTACACCTCTTTGCTAGCTAGAAACATCAACTTGGTCACCTAACATGACCTGCCTCACTCTCTTTACAACTCTTTTTTCGATAGTTTCAGATATTCGATAGTCATATGAAAAATTGCTTTCTGAAAAGTGCTTTTGTGTTTTTAAATTGTTTTGATTTAAAATGTGAGTGTTTGATAATGCAGTTAAAAAAGTGTTTTTAAGCTTATAGAATGTCTATTTTAGACAATAGTTTTAAAAATATAAAATAATTAATGATATAAATGAGTAATTTTGCTCAAAAATGATTTTGGAAAAAGGTAAAAGCTATAAAATTTAGTTTTTGAAAAACATTTTTCAAACCAAGGTGAAAAGTAATTTTGGTCTGAAAAGTTACATGTCCTACATTGCTTTGTAGAACGGGACCCAAATGTAGATTAAATTCGAGTTGAACACTTAAATGAGGTGCAAGTTCTTCTAGTGTTATGTTTTTTTTTTCATTCTTGAAGATTTTACTTAAAAAAACCAACGTTCAAACTACTTACCACTCGATCCATCTACTAATGGTTAAGTTTTTTAGGGTAAATGGTAACCCACCTATGACCTATGTGGTTAGCAAAAGCAAAAGCACAGGCTCCTATTGGAATCCAATGGTGAAGAAGAAAACAAAAATGAAAGGATAAATACAGCCTTTAAAAAGGGCAATGGGTACCCTAAAATGGGGACGACCTTCCCCATACAAAGGCACATGGCTTCGGACAGCTGAGTCTAATAAAGCTGTGTGATTGGCTCAATGCTGGTCCTATATTCTCACCTGGGTTCCCAAAAACACACGCGCCATCACGTGCCTCCATGATGAAAATTTCCAAAAAGTGACGGTGGAAACTGAATAAATTAATTTTAGAGTCGATTGCGTCGCGTCCCCAAACTATGACATCGTTTTAAATTAGCCCCAAACTTTTAAACACGCCAAATTCATCCCTAAACTATGATCTCATCCTAAATTAATCCTTTAACTTTTGAACTTTTCACTTTTATCCCCAAACTATAATTCTCATTTTAAGTTAGTCTCTAAACTTTTAAAGATTTTAATTTTATCAACAAACTATCAACATTAATATGTATAAAAATTAGTTGTCATAATTTTATGATAAAATTTATGATAAAATTTTAAAAGTTTGGAGGATGAATTTAAAATGAGGATCATAAATTGAGGATAAAACTAAAATGTTCAAAAGTTTAAAAATCAATTTAAAATGAGGTCATAGTGAAGGGATGAAATTAATATATTCAAAAGTTTGAGAATCAATTTAGAATTGGATCATAGTGAAGGGATGAAAAATTAACATGTTCAAAAGTTCAATGACTAATTTAAAATAAGAATAATAATTTAAAATCATATGTTGCAATTAACTCTTAATTTTATGAAGACAACTGGTCCCTTTAGAGATGATAAATAACATTATTTTACCAAGGATAACAACGGTAGTTAAAAGTGATAGGTAATTCAGTTAAAGGGAAAAATGGCAAAAAAAAATAGTAATTATTTAATAGAGAATTTTGATTACCTGGTTTCACCAAAAACGCCAGCATTTGAAGTGAGTTGTTCAACGAGGACAGCCGATTTAGGGTCCACACTGGAAGCTTTAACGTACTGAGTCCTTAGGCCAGCACCAGAGGGCACAAAGTATGCACCATTTACCATTATGTCCCCATCTGTCCTCCAGTTCCAGTCTGTCCAGTCCTCGTCTGTATCCACTCGCTTCGTCACCTGTTTATATGGTTTGGACTTTAACTCGAGCGTCGGATACAAGTATATGTTTTTTTATAGGATACCGGATACGTTCAGTTATTTTCAAGTTCTTTTCGAACTAGCAGCCTATTTAGGATCATAACTCAGATCATTGTACACATGCATCAAACACGAATAAGATGACTAGTGTTCTAAATCTAATCTCGAGTAGAGTGACAAAAGACTTGTATTCAAGTCTGCAACTTCAAGTCTGCAACTTGCAAAAATATATGCAGGGACTTGATTGAATAAAGTAGTGAAGTTGGAGAATGTATTTAGAATTTTAGACTAAAAATGAAACCAATTAGAAACTAAGAAAGTTTACCTCTTTAGCACTGGGGTCCCCGGCGCAGTGTAACGATTCCCCTGGCTGTTGATGGTGGGGTTACCGCTACCGCCGATGGCATACATTTCCCATGATGTGAAATCGTTGTTGACCACATGTATATACCCTCTCCGACACCTCGGCATTCTTTGAACCAATGCTTGCCCGAAAACATTGAAAGCTATCGTCACTTGCATTCCTGAATCTGGCAAATACCTAAACCAAAGTACAAAAAGAATCTCGTTTCCATTACAAAAAAAAAACTCGAATTCGATCTTAAAACTTTATAAGAGAAGACCCAAGCTCTCTTCAGAACCAGAAATTGGTTGTAAAGAGAGCTCGGGGTCACACCAATGTTTGCCACTCTTAAATGGTCACTCTTAAGTATGACCACGTTCGAAGAGAACGATCCGTAAAGCAAAATTGGATATTTATAAATATCTGAACCTACATTATTATCTAATCCTACTTTTTAACTTCAAACGGTTCAATTAACTAAGTCAATCCAAAATTCTACCCTCAAAGTCTACATGAGTTATAAGGCAATTGAATCGGAAAATGTATAGTCCATTCGGTCGAACTACAGGTCGAGTGACATGGGACTTATCACGAAGTTTTCAGTTGAAATCAGTTCCGGATTCGATTCCTGGACAAATCATGTATAGGTATTGAAATAGAAAGTACCTGTCATCATGTCCCAAGAGCATGACTTCATCGTGATGAGAAAAATAGCTGTTACTAATGGTAATCCCAGTGGAACCCATAACAGCATCAACCAATCCATCGGTGCAGTAACTCAACGAGCAATGATCGACCCAGATTTTCTGAGACCCGAAAATCGAGATCCCATCGCCGTCCGATCTCCCTCTCCGCCCAACATGCGTCGGAGATGAAGCGATGTTGGTGTTCCCCGAAGGCCTACAATGGTGAACATGGATGTTATGTATGATGACATGTGAAACATACTGCAACGTCAAGCACCCGTTGCCGGTTATATGAACGTTGGCGCCTCGGCCGTCGACGGTCTTGTAAGAGTTGAAAATAAGTTCGTGTTTGAGCTTGATGACCATGTTGGTCGAGAAAACGATCCAGAGGGGATCGTCTTGGATGACGGCATGTCGAAGCGTGCCAGGTTTGGGGTTAACGGTGTCGTGATCGGAAGAGTCTGTGACGGTGTAGATCCGACCACCTTTGCCGCCGAGCGTGCCTCGGCCGAAGCCGATGGAGCAGTCGGCTAAGCGTTGGCGGTTGTTGAACCAATCTGGATCGCATCTCCAGCAATCGTCGATGGGGTTCCCGGTTCGACATTGGTCTTTGTCGTGTACGGACAAGGCTTGTCTTCTAGATAAGGATGCATTTAAGCTCCTGCAAGCATAAAAAGTGAAGATTTTTAGTAAATTGGGTAGAAAAACAAATCTTTCTCTTCAGAATCCTTCAGAAAAACAAAGATTTTGAGCTGAAAAAAAATCCAAATTTGGCAAGAACAAAAAAAAAAGTGGAGATTTGAGGCTGTAGAAAACACTAAAATGGGTTTTTTTTTTCTCTTTTGGGAAACATGCAAAGACAAAGATCTTGAAATGTACATAAACAAAACCAAATAAACACTAAAATGGGTGAAGAGCAGGGTCTTTGGCTTAGCATTTTGAACAGCTTTGAACAAAAAAACAAAATTTGAAAATAACCAAAACTAAAAACATGGATTTGGGGTTGTAAAACACAAAAATGGGTGTTCTTTTTGTAAAGAAAACTTGGAGAAGCCATTGGAAGTGGGATTAGCTTACCACTGAACACCAAGAGCAACAGATTCAGGGTCAGGGTGCTGATGAGGGAGGCTGAGATTGAAGGCAGCTCTTGAAACTGAATGAATTGAACCCAAGATGCATATCAAGAGAATGCAGGTGAAAGGGTGCATCTTGGAAGTGAAATGCAGCAAAGCAAATGAGAAAAAAAAAAGTTGGGGTTTCCCAGTTTTGCTTATGATTCTTGTTGTTTAAAACTATCTGCAAATTGACTTTGCTAGTTGATTGTCAAAAAGCACAAAAACTACAGCTTAGGAGACTGGAAATCATTGGAAAATGTGAAGTGATTTATATAATAAAATAACAATAATTGAAGCAAAAAGTTAAAAAGAAAGCTCATTTTCTAATTTACTTTTACTGTTTTATGTAATAGGACAGTAAAAGTGAGCCTTCTGTCATCTCTCTGTTTTCCTCTGCTTTTAACTCTTTGCAAAACTCTCGCAAAGTTTGAAGAGAAAAAGGAGGTTTTAAACCTGAATCATGCTATTTAAAAAGATCATTTTCAAATTGGCACCCAAAATTTATTAAATATCAAATTAGCACTCATATTTTTTTTTGAGTAATCTGGCACTCATATTTCGATCAAGACAACCACTTAGGATAAATACGCATCAGATTAGATTTGTTTTTAAAAACTGTAAATTATGTAAATCATCATTAAATTTTATTCTTAAATTTATTTTGATCATTAGAGTTTCAAAGCGCTCGATTTACTTATTGAAGTTTAGATATTAATTTTTTTTTGTCGCTAGTCATTTTCTCGCTCGCTCAAATTTTACCAAATGTTAAGTTTTATTTTTTGAAAAATATACTAAATTTTACAAATGCTCTAAAAAAAACTTTTTAATTTCTCTCTTATCAGTATCTCTCTTTATCGTCGAATAATATTCGTTTTTCCAAATATTAATTTCTTTGTGCCGATGAAGCTCAATTACTAACATGAAAAATGGTATAACATTTATCTCTTGTCGTATTTTTTGATCGATTACTAATATGATATCTTGAAGCTCGTCTAGAATACTCTCGACAATCTAAGTCAGTGCTTCATCTATTAAACATGAAAAAAATATTTACATAATCGTATTGAAACTATAATTTTAATAAGGGTAAGCTGCAATAGAGGTCACTTTATATTTTAAAAATATATATTAATTTATGTATTAGATTAATTAATGTATTTTTCAAAATACGAGTGATTTGGAAGAAAAAAATGATAAAATTTATGTATTTTTCAACATATGAAGGGTGACACAAATATAACTTTATCTATAATTAAGGGACTCAAGTGCACTTTTAATAATTAGATGGCTCAAATATAATTTTACCTATAATTGAGTGGCTTTTGTTGTAATTTACCCTTTTAATAATGACTTATTTACTTGTTAAATAAGAAATTAAATTATCCGAGTACACGAAAATGTCTTTTTCTCATGCTTAAAGATGTCTGTGTCAAAATCTAACTCATTTTTTAAAAATATTTCATTTAGAATCTTGTTGTTAAATAAAAAATAAAAAATATACAATTAATTGAGACGTATATTAAATTTATGAAATTAGATGAAATTGTATGACAACAATTAATGCAAGTGAACCGACCTTGATCCTCTTATTCTATTTATTTGGGGCAAGACAGGTCGGTGGCTGTTGCAATATTCCATTACGATTTAACAATGCATTTATCCAATCCCATGTTCTAATAATAAAAATCAACTTCGTGCCATTTGATTTATTTATTGTGCAATTGAGGAATAAGGTCCAAGCTTTGCCTTGATTTTTGTACATTAATTGTAAAGATAAACTATCTTAACGATGGGTTGAATAATAAAAATTTTAATGTTTGGACGGTTTATAGTTCACAAGTTTAAAAATCGTGATTATTTAAATAAATTTTTTATCTTTAATTTGGTTTATAATTAAATTTAATTATTTTATAATATAATTAAAAATACTTAAAAATAATGAAATGACTTGGAAACACTATACATGAATTATTAAATTTTTATAGTGCCACAACATATAATCTACTACAATCTTTAACACCCAGTCCGGCAGCAAGGAACACATACAACCCTGGAAACCGCGTCTCAAAATATAGTAAACAATTCAATCCCAAAACCAACTGCAACACAGTTCGGTTAACCGATTGAACCGAAAAAAGTTCGATTAATTCGGTCGATTTTTAAATTAATCGAAATTTGTTATAAACTTTTAGGTAAATTATACAAATGGTCACTAAACTATTTTAAAATGATAATTTTAGTCACCGAACTTTTAAAAGTTATAAAACAACTATTAAACTTATCGAACTATTACAAAATAATTATTGACTTGCACGTTATAAATTATTGATAAATCATTTTGTGCTAATTTGATAAAGTTTAATGACCTGATATTCAGGTACTAAGACCATTCCAATGCTCCTTTTCGCCATGCATAAACTGAACCAACAATTAGGATAAGCACGAAAATTCAAAGACGATTTTTTTTGGACTGATCCGGAAAAAATGAATTCTTAAAATTCTCCATTGATACGACATGCTCTTTTTTCCATCCAGCCCTTTCAGGATCAGTCGTGGTCTTACAAACTCTACCGATGGTATGAACGAATCCCTTTCTTCATACAAATGTGTAAAAGATGCTAGTCGCACTTAAAAGCTGAGTACTCTACCGTTGAGTTAGCAACCCCAAAAAATTATAAAAAAATTAGAATATGTAGATACAATCGGAATAAAAAAATTGAATTGCACGAGGCAATCAAAACACGAAATTAGCAAAATTTGGAATAAAATAAAAAGACAAAATTCTCAGATAAAAACATAGCATAGAAATAGAATAAGTGAAAATTTGCGGACGGCCTCCTGTCTTATTCATTCTATTGTTATCCATTTTTTTTGTTTCAATACAATTACAATAAAAAAAACTTATTATATCACAACAAATTCTATAGAAATAACCCATTATTTGAATGGAGTGAAGTGCCAAACTTGTGGGCGAGGATAAATAGATCTATTTATCTATGATCGAATTATATTTGTTCAATACGCTGTTGTCAATATGATTGTAAATTTTAAATAGAAATGTTGAGAGTTGAGAAAATAATAAAGAATAGAAAAAAGACTATAAAAATACAATAAAAAAGAATTAAGTCAATTTTTTTATTAATTATTATTTTTAATTTTTTTATTATAATTTTTTTTTAATTTTAGTGACAAAAAATAAATAAATATATATAATATATAAAAATTTCAGTTAATTCGGTCAATTAACCGGTTTTGAACTAAATTAACCAATAACTGAAGTTTAAAAAATTATTAACTGTTAACCGACCGAACTTAAAATTAACTGTTAACCGACCGAACTTAAAATTAACTGAAGAAGATTTTGGTCCAATCGTTTAATTCGATTTTAACCGAAGTTTGAACACCCTACATATATCACCTCTTTCTCACCACCTTCAATGTTATATCCTATGTGATCGAGGGTGATGGTGATGGTGATGCTGCGAATGTTGTGGACCTGCTCCGTGCGCCAACGACAGAGAGATTCACACTTGCTCAATCGGTGGCCGAAGCTAGAGCCCTTCTCCATAAACATCAACACATCTCGGTTGCGTATACGCATCACACTGCGAACACTGCTGCTCATACTCGTACACACCGGGCTGCTCATAACGGGCATTTACTTAATCTTAATATAATTATTTTTATTTTGAATGCCCTGATTGTATGTATATCCACAATTATAATTGACGATGCTATTAGTGGATAATATTAGTGGTACTCTTTTTTATTTTAAGAGTTGGCGTTGAACTCTTTGACGTTAACTGTAGAGAGAATTTTTAACGAGATTAATATTTTTTTAAAAAATGTTATATCTTATGTATTTCACAAGAAACCGTACTTTATCTGCACCGCTTAAAATTATCCTTCACATAAAAATATTTATTTTTCCTCTTTCAAAATGAACAATTTAGATTTTTAAAAAACCATCTTTAAACTCATAAATTTCAAACATAATTAAAAGAAAAACAACTACGATCTAATTCAATAACCGTCCGATAGTCTTATCTTCGAGATATATTCTTCCCCAGTCGGTACTTACTTTCTTACTATTATTTAATTTTATGTACTTTGATAAAATATCACATGTTTTTTAAAAATATTCAATATAACATCATACTTTGACAAAAGATCTAATATTTTCTTTGTTGGTTGAATAAAATTTATTGATAATAATAAAATGGAGGAAAAATAAATTTTGAATGTGTTTGGTAAAAAAATAAAAGAGAAAAAAGAAAATGAGAAGGATCATTTTTCATCTTTATGTGTCAAAAGAAATTTCACCAATTTGAAAAAAAAAGTAAAGAAAAAATCTGAGAAAGATGCGAGTTAGTTCAAAATATAATTTTTATTTTTTTTATTTCAACTCTATTAAATAATAAATGGAAAGAAAATTATATTTCCTTTCAATTTTTTTATCCTCTACCAAACACATTAAGAGAAAGAAAAACTATTTTTTTATATGTTCACTTTTTTATTATTTTATTTTCTATCATTTTATTTTATTTTCCACCTTACCAAACAAAATCTTAAAGTTTTTGAATTTTGGCATCTTCGATGGTGGATCTTTCTTTAGAAAACAACTTTTCAATTGCTAAAAGAGTATATCTATAATCACCCGACACAAAATTCACTCTTTTTTAGATACCAAAAATCACCTTTCAATTCATATTGACGTCATAAATTTGATAATATTTGATGTGTAATTGTTAGGTAATGCTGGTGCACCCCATGGCATAATAAAAAAATTATTCGGCGATTACTACCAGAGATTTATGTAGGAGGAATAAATCGGGATGAATAAGGGTATAGAATTACCTGTTTAAAATCTAGAATTCTGAATTTGGAGAATATAGATATCCAATTACGATTTCACGATGTTCAATTTTTAAGCCGCAACAATAATGCTTCGACCTCTACGTAGTTCATATAGTTGAAACGAGCATATAAAACTCTCTAGACCATTTAGAAGGGAATGAGCATATAAAAACTCTCTACACTCTTTAGGAGAATTTTTCTTAAAAAGCATTAACGACTAGCATTTGAAATATTAATTCAATTTATATTAGGATTTCAATATATATATTAAATATATATAATCTCAATTTAACTTAATTAGAATTTTAATATATATATATTAAATATATATTTAATTTATGATTTCAATATATATATTAAATATATAATTCCAATTCAACTTAATTAGGATTTCAATATATATATATATATTGAATATATATAATCTTAATTCAACTTTATTAGGATTTTAATATATATATTGATTTAAATCGAATTATATTATTTATATATTAAAAGAGTCATAATTAAAATAATTGTTTTTTACTATTTACCCAATAGTTAAATTATATATATTAAATATATATTAATTAAATTCGTGTACAATAAATTTGTACATATATAATTCGTTTAAAATATATGTTCATTTCAACTTGTGGGTGTGACCCTGTAGGTTCATGTAACGTTAGTAGTAAATATTAAAACATTTCTAATATTACAAACAATGAGTGACATCTAGCAATATGTCATTGTCACCTAAGTTACAAGAAATCATGATTCGACATAACATTTTCGTGATTAACTCTATTTATGTATTACGTCATTTTGTCCTTTATATCTAGATTGGACACAAGTCATTGAACAATCATACTTGTATAGTTCATCTAATATTTCTTGATATCTTGAGTAAACTGTTATAAACGAATAACTATGATATCTCATATCAACTTATTCGAGCATGACCATACATTTCTAGTCTCACTCAATCAAGTGGCCTATGATATTACTCCTATTATGTAGGAGAGACAAATCCTATCTTGATCAACCATATTCCACTACATAGATTGTGACATATCCAATATCAGTTTTTATAATGTTGTCATTTACAACACACATTTGACGGTATTAAAATATGTCACTCACGATGTTGAAATAATGATGATCCCAAGTCTAAGGATCATACATGTAGTTATCACTATGAGCAATGTTGCAACTATCGCATAATAATCCAAGAAACATGCTCATAGCGGGTTAGTCTAGTATGTCGTTCTCTAACACATACTTATGTATTGATTTTGACATCTCCATGTCAATGACAACACTTTGTCATCAATCAACTACATATTAGTCTTCATGCATTATTTTTGTCCATGCCCACAATAATACTCGACTAAGGACATTTAAGAATAACTATATTATTCTAAGGACTTTATTATAATTCAGTTTATTTATACACGCAGAATTGTAACCGAAAATAATAACGGCAATGCCTTTTTATGAGTAAACAAGGTAGAAATAAATGTCATTTATAATCATCTCATGATTGGTCCTTGGGCATACTCCAACAGTAACATCTAATACTTTAATTTTATATAATCGATTGTCAAGTTTTAGAAAAATAATTGGCATAAAGTTCAAGATAGCCCCTAAAATTTTACCATTTGGCCACTTTAGCTCCTTTTTTGTGCAAATAACCTATTAATCTTTAATTTTCATATAATTTTCACTCTCATTGGATGAAAACTGTCAGTCAACAGACATTGATCGCCTGTTGTTGACATGACGTTGTTACATGGCAAGGGAAGATGACATGGCAGTATCACGTGTACATTGACATGTCAGTGGTGCCGCATAAGGAAAAAATATTTTTTATTTTTAAAGAAGAAATGACCAATAAAAAGTTGACACTTGGGACCAAGTTATTTGAAGAATATTGAACAAACCAGAATTTTGCTACTATGAGACTCAAACCAAAGTTGCTAAGTTGGAAAGCTTTCTCCCAAACTATCAAGTCAAGTCACTTATTGGTATATAAGTCCGCAGAAATATTTTTAAGGTTCATCTGCACCGTCTTCGCCATCGCCATCGCCATATACGGCTTATTGCTCTCTTCTAAACAGTTTATCTTTCGAAGAGTTTTCAACAATAAAGTCTCGCTAATGAATCTCACCATTTACCCATTGCTTTATTGTTGAAAACTCTTCGAAAGATAAACTGTTTAAAAAAGAGCAATAAGCCGTCAATATTAAAGTGAGGAGCCCTCAATATTCAAAGGAAGGGAGGGGGCGGAGGAGGTCAATGTTGTTATAAGCGTAATGTTTTGTGGGGAAAAGAAAGCCATGAAACTGTCGTCTACATTGTTATAGGAGCCGCCAATATTCAAAGCATTGGTTCAGTCGCTCGAAAGATAAAATGGTGAGGTGCAGAAAACAGTTGACGATGAACGGAGTTAATTTCTGAAAATTAAAGTGAATTTCTTGGAAAGCTTTAGTTCCAGCATCTCCTTAAATATATTTCTACAAAAATATATTTCTAATTATAAAATTAGATAAAAGTTTTGAAACAGGTTCGGCTTTAGGCTCGGAAAGCCGTTGGGCAACTTGAATCTGAATCTGAACCTCCACGCACTTTTACACTTTTACCCTTTATATTTCCCTTTCCCGCTTTCCCTCCCATTTTCAATCGAGAGTGAGGGACAGAGGGAGAGGATTAGGGTTTTTGCTCGGTCTCTGCCATGGAAAAATCGACAATACTCGACACTGGAACCGCCGTGTTTGCAGGTACTTCGATTTCCCCCTTAAAAGCGTCCCTATTTCTTGATTCCCCTCCTCAATTTTGTTGTACAAAATTTACCCATTTTTTTGTATCGTTATCTTTCTCTTCGAAAGCTGATTTCCCCGAATCTTTTCGATCATTTTATCGTTCTCTTCGCTAATTTTTTTCTTTCTGATTTTAAATCTTAGAATATTCGAATTGGGAATCACGTGTTTCAATTAATTAGATAAATTTGAGGTAAAAAACTGATTATTGATTAGTTTTTTTTATTGGAAATTACATTAGCTTGATAAATTGGTTTGAGATTATAATCCCTTTATTTAGTTTATTTGATTATGGAATGGTGAAATTTGATCTGCTGCAGATTCACCTGTTTAGCTTGATTTCCATGAATTGGTGTAGAGGTTGAGACGTTCAATTTTTTATGGTTTCCACCACGGAATGGAAAATTGGGTTTTTTTGAACATGAGTGAAGTTTGTTGAATTTAATTTCAGGTAATAAATTGAAAGGGGAGATTATGGAAAATAGATGTTCAATGGATAATGGATCGAGGAAAGGGCTCAGTGACATATCCAACTTACAGCAGCAATCTAAAGTGTTGAACCAAGGTGCAAAACTGCTGCTCCAACCTGATTCTATCGGGACTAAAGAATTCACTGACAAGCTTCAACAGGTATACTTTGAACTGCTATTGAACCACTTTTCATTCCTTTAGCTTATTGACTATTTTTTTATTGAATCCGTCTTTCAGGAAAATATGATGTTGATGAAAGTTCTTGCAGATCGAAAGTATCCTCTATGATTGATTGTATTTGTGTCTTTTCCTTCCCCTTCTAACAGTTGCTTGCAGTTATTTTTGTTGGATGACTTTACTTTTTATGCTCTTTTTTACCTTAATTTTGGCCAGTAAAGTTATCAAATTGAGTGGGATTGAGTTACAGAAACTGAGAATCAATTTGGAGAAGTTTCAGCAACAGAACTTACTACTTGCACAAGCAAACAGCCAGATGTTAGCGGTACTTAGTACTTGTTTTGTAATTTTCTGTTTCTCAGTTTATATCTCTTAGGGGCTTATTTTTATAATTTTATGATCTTCTGGTGAGGTTGATATCTTACTTTGGTTTTGCAGGAACTTAATTTAAGCAAGGATAGGGTAAGTTTTCAGGACATAAAAGTTTCTTGAAATTCATCTTGCGTTGTCTCTTTGTGCTTTTGTATATTTTTGGGACTTGACCATTGAGTTCATTTTGTTTTTAGCTAAAAGCCCTTAAGCACGAGCTGGGATGTAAAGATGCTGTGCTTAAAGCAATAAAATTGGAGGTATTTTTTGTAATATCTACTCATCTAAGTGCCAACAGTTGTGTATTTAATTAGACTCCATTGCTGATTATTGGATCTTTTGTGTTTGACACCTGAAGAAAGCTAAAAATGGGGCTTGCCCAGCATCTTGAAATGAAAAATTAAATAGAAATACAGCATCAATATTGATTTTTTTATCAACATCAAAAGTTATTTACACGTCTTTTTCCATGGTTTGTAGTTAGGAACAAACAAGTGTGGAATGGAAGTTGAATCACATAAAGAAGAAGATGGAGAAGGTAAACTTTGTAATATCAACAGGTGTAGTGAGGCAGATGAATCGCATGAAGAAGATCAAGGAGAAGACAAGCCTTGTAATACGAACAGGAAGCGGCAATCATACTGTCTTGGTAACTTGCTCGACAAAGACTTTAGTTGAAAATTATTACCATCATCATGCCTTCGTAATTTATCATTTTCATGCTTCTTCAGACACTTCTAATATTAAACCAGTCCAAGTCAAGGAGGGAGTTGAGAACAAAAGGTTTTTGTACATTTTTATTGCTTTGTGCAAATTAGTTATCTAATAGACGTCTATTCCTTAGTTCTTCAAAATGAACAAGGAAATTTACTGTTTCTTCTATGTTTTCTTAGCAGGGTATGTTCAAGAAGGCAATCTTCTAGGCATAAAGCACAAGAACCAGAAACAACTGAAGACATATTTGAGGTAGATGATCCGAAATGTCTTGCTTCTTCTCCCCGCGATGATAAGGTGCTTGAGAGTGGCCCTTCTAGTATCAAACCAGTCCTATCCGAGGAGGGGATAGGCAACAAAAGGTTTTTGTACATTTCTTATTGCTTACTGCAAATTATATTCAATTATAGCTAGTTTTTATTTTTTATTTTTTGAAGACTTCATAATGAAAAAGGAAATTTATGGATTCTTTTATGTTTTTCCAGCAAGGTATGTTCAAGAAGGCAATCTGCTAGGCCTAAAGCACAAGAACCAAAAACAACTGAAGACGTATTTGAGGTAGATGGTCCGAAATTTCTTGCTTCTTCTACCAGTAATGATAAGGTGCTTGAGAGTGGCCCTTCTAATATTGAACCAATCCAAGCCAAGGAGGGGATCGACAACAAAAGGTTTTCGTACATTTTGTATTGCTTAGTGCAAATTGTTTTCAGTTATAGTTAGTTTTTTTATATGAAGACTTAATAATGACAAAGGAAATTTATGGCTTCTTTTATGTTTTTCCAGTAAGGTATGTTCAAGAAGGCAATATGTTTCGCATAAAGCCCGAAAACCAGAAGCAACTGAAGACGTATTTGAGGTAGATGATACGAGATTTCTTGTTTTTTCTACTACTGATGATAAGATGTATGAGAGTGGCCCATCTGATATCAAACCAGTCCAAGCCAAGGAGGGGATTGACAACAAAAGGTTTTTGCACATTTCTTATTTGCTCAGTGCAAATCATTCTCAGTCATCTTTAGTTTTTTTATTTGAAAACTTCACAATGACAAAGGGAAATTATGTGGTTTCTTTTATGTTTTTGGTTGTAGGGCGTGTTTAAGAAGGGAATCTGGTAGGTTTAAACTACAAGAACCAGAAACGAGTAAACATGTGTTTGAGGTAGATGATGCGAGAATTCTCGTTTCTTCGACCAGTGATGATAAGGTGCATGAAAGCGGCCAACTGTCTTCTGATGAATCATCCATGAAAAACAAACACGACAACGGAAATATGGTGGTTTCCTCAAATTATTTTCAATTATGAGTTTTTTTATTTCAAGAAATCAGGAGGGTATCTGCAGGAAGGTTTTTCCAGTAAGGTGGCAGTTGAGAAGGTCCAGTCCGAGAACCAAGGAAATGAAGCTTAATGTGAAGATGCGCAGAAAAGAGTGAGATTGCCCCATCTGATATCTTTGTCCAAGCCAAGGAGGATTGACAGCGTGGTTGTTTCATTTACAACATGTTCATATAAAACTTCTCAATCAAGTTTTTTTATTTACATGTCTGAAATTGACAAAGATTTTTTGTTTATATTTGCAGGTTGAATGAGTTAATGATTCGTTTCATTTTCATATCGATTTCGTTTATTTTTTAAATGAATGAGTTAATTACCCTATTGATACATGAACTAAACGAATTTTCAGTTTCATACATTTATGTTTTTTATTCTCAATTTTATACATGAACTCCTATATCGATGATGTCTGTTTCAAGCTCCAATTTAATAGTCTTTTTGTAATTTTTTAATATTTTTGATTCAACACATGTCAAGCATTGATAGGTCATCAATTTTTTAATAATTTTTTATTTCTAAATTAAAATATCAATAAAACATCGAGGATTAATCTTGTTATTAACCCTTAAATAAATGAAGATATTTTTAAAATAAAACAATTTGTTTTATTTTTAAATTAATTCAAAATAATTTAAATATTCAAATAATGATTAATTGTTATTGCTCAAACACAACAATACAAATCTCAAAGAAAATGTAGTAAAATCATACAAACTCAAATCAGAAATTTTCATGCATGAAATTGAGAATAAAAAAAGCAAATGTATGAAACTAAAAATTTGATACAGTTCATGTACCAATGGGGTAATTAACCATAAATGAATTAACATGGCAGATAAAAAGTAAATATTCAAATAATAATTAATTGTTAATGTTCAAACACGACAATACAAATCAAATCTCAAAGCATTACAAACTGAAATCATATCAACCCATACTTGAGAAATGGGAATTGTCCAAGAACACAATCGGGATGACCAGAAGTATCACAGACTAGAGGTTCGGATCTCTTTTTCCTTCACAGATGTCACAATAACAATGCTTTGAATAATCATTATCATCATGATAAGTAAGGTTGAGCATGTGTTGATCAGATTTGTGAAGAACTGAATGTGGTAATGATAAGCATGCGAAATCCAAAACAAAACTGCAATTTCTACATCTGAATGCACCATGCCAACTCCCGCTCTTGCCACAACCATTGCATCGCTCATGGCATTTGAAATCATAAAACAGGAAGTGTTTATGTCCTGGAAATTCAATGATATCAGGGACTTCAGCGCGCCTTAAGCAAACTTCGAAATCTCCAATTTTGTAGAAGAAACCACTGCAACATCAATTGCACAAATAACAGTAATTGAAGTCTGTGGAGTTGAGAGTAGCAGTGTACCAACGAAACCAATGATGCTTTACCCTCGGCAATTCAGTACAGTTCTTGTGAAGACAGAAATGGCATTCTGATTCTGAACAATAATAAAACGGAGTCGAGACAGGTAGCATGCACCCATCACATTTTCTATCGGTTTCCTCCACGATCTTTTCTGCTAACACCAAGCAATGTTGATGGATGAAATGTTTGATCTTTGTAGCTTCCCCATCTTTATTCACCTCAAGAACACGATCGATGGAAGACTGCATAGATTTAGCTCCATAAAGCTCCTCACGTTGGCTTTCTTCTTCAACTACGTCGTATAATCTGTCATTCTCCAAGGCACAATTCACATGGACAACGTAACTGCAACCTGGCTTCACACAAGAGAAACTCCCACGCTCAAGTTTCACTTCATTGAAGCAAACCTTGCAAAGATCTTGCCTTGTAAGCTCCTGTATTTCAAGAAAATATTTGTGAAAAAGGCAATGATCATGTCGTGGGAGTTTTGTGCAGTCTTTGTGGACCACAATGTTGCACGTAGAACATATATAAGACACATAGTTTCCCTCAGTGTCACATGCATCACAGATGAATGAGCCTTGCCTCCAAAGTAAGGTAAATGGGTGCTGGTGGCGGCTTTTATCTTCAACAATGGGCTTCAACCAAGCACATACAATATTCATCTTAAAATCACAAACAGAACAAGACAAAAAGAATCCAGGATGTTTCTTTTGGCATAGTTTACAAAAGAGAGATCTCTCATTAGACTCAAGAAGAAGAGGGTGTATGCGATGGGAAGGGTGTTTAACTTTGTTGGATCCATCAAGGCATGTCTTATGAAAGATGAGAGGACAATCAACACAAACATATAATGGACCAACCAAGGGTTCATGGCAACAAGAGCAACAGAAGCTTTTGTGTTCATCCATGGGACTTTGAATCAAGGTCAATGGATGTTGGTGTTTGGACTCTTGGTTGACCTTACTATATGAAGAAGATAAATCAGCACATTTGATGTCAAGGGAAAACCAACAATTGTTACATTCATAAAAAAAAAAAAACATGTTACGTTTCTCCTTGCATAAAGCACAACCATATACCACACTAGAATCGGGATGGGGACTTTCTCGAAGAATAAAACCTGAGTGCGGAGTGCCGGGGATGGAGAGGGTGACAGTAAATTGAATAGGCTGCCTCCGCACACTTGCTATGAAGGTGATAATTGCAGAGTGCACAGCTAAAGCATGGAGCTTAAACCACATCCCCACACCCAGAGCAATAAGCTTTCTCTCCTTCACCCCTTTGCTTTTTCATGAGCATCCACTTTTTCACGAGCACCAATGGATGCTCGTGAAAACGATGCTTAATCTCTCTCCCCATTTGTGTTTTGTGAGTAATGAATCTGAGATAGCAGCAGTGAATGAAAATCAGATGTTCAAACAATGAACACCAACAATTCCTTAAATAAAGCAATTAAAGGAATAAAGAAAAACAAACCATTTTAACATCAATCCTAGCAAGTAAGGTACAAATCCGAAGGAACATCTCTTCTTTTTGGTTAAAGCATTGTGCTTTGCTTATTTGCAAGGATAACTGTGAATAGAAATCTTAAATGAATTTAAATTTTTAGTGTTGGGTATAAAAAATGATGATAATAGATTATGCAGGTGATTAATTAAGAACAAATCATCTTACCAAATTTCCTAGCAAGGTATATATGAAAAGAGAATTGAAAGCTATTGTCACGCCTGAGAAGAGGCAGGGTCATTAATCTCACATCGAAAAGAAAAAGGGAGGTCTTGAAATATAAATACGGTGGCACTGCACATCCTATCAGACATGTCTTTTGAGAATAGGGTAATGGCCCCGTAACACTATGCTAAAATATCCGAAGAATAATTACCTTTTTTATTAAAGTATTGTGATTCCCTTAATTGCAAGGGTAAGGTATCCGTTTTTGCTCGGGCTATGATTGAAGATTTCAGAAAGAAGTAGTAGAAGAAGAAAAACAGGCTCTCTTTTATTATAACTTGAAGGACAAATTACATAAACATCGATGTGTTTTTTATTAAAATTTTTAACTATGAAATAGTTATTTAACTTTAAAAAATAACAAATTGATCCAGAGCAGTTAAAAAAACTAAAAGTTGATGTGACAGTTAACGATGGTATAATAACACATTTAGTCCTTTATAGTTATACATTCAATCAATTTAGTCCTCTTTATTTAGATGTGCTATCATTTTGATCCCAATTTTAATTAGAAATTATTTAATATCAATTGAGAAAAATAAATAATTGGGAATGATGGAGAGGAGATTAAAAATTAAATAATTTTTAATTAAAAATTGGACCAAGTTTATAGAGTGTTTAAATAAAGAAGACTAAATTTGTTAATTTTTTTCGAACTAAGACTAAATTAATTGAATGTGTAAATATAGAGAACTAAATGTGTTATTATGCTATTTTGTTAACTGCCACATCATCAAGTGTTAATTTTTTAACGGAACCAAATCAATTTATTACTTTTTAAAGTCGAATGACCATTTCGTAACTTTTTATAGTCGGAAGACTCAACATAAAACACCCTATAGTCGAGAATTATTTAGGTAGTTTATCGTAATTTAAAATTAGGGATAATATCTAAAAATGCTACTAGTGTTTGATTGGATAATGATTTTGATCCTTACTCTTTCTGAAGCATTTTAACCCTTAACGTTTTATTTTAAACCAAAATAACCCAACAATAAATGAAAATTATTAGTCAATCAACGGTAAACGCCTTGAAATGATATGGCAAATATATATGGCATTGCATGTTGTCATGATAGTGCCATATTGACAAAAATGTTCACTTAACATAGTAACACAATAGTTAAGAAAATAATTTTATAAAATTATTATTATTACTAACGTATTGTTCTGTCAAACTATCTTATAATATTTACTGTTAGTTGATGAATAATTTTTATCCACGAAAAGATATTTTAATCACTTAAAGGTGCATATAGCAACAAAAAAAAAATTCATGTTAACTCTGCTAATTACTATCTACTTTGTAGATAATATGGTTTTGTCGCCTTACAAAGGGGATGTAACTGTTGTTATGGGATTTAATACGCTAATAGGGTCTCCAAGTGTTATAGAATTCGCATAATTTGTCGTCATGCACACTTTTGTAACATGGTAGTTTCATCATGTATTATTAGCTGGCTCTTTCTGACATTTTAATGGTTTTAGGGCAAATTAAAAAATTGGACATCTAATTAGGATGTAAATTACGTTTTCAGTCGTACTGTGTTTGTCGTGATTGTGAACATTATTGTTACTATTGCGGTCATTGTGAGTATCATGGTTGTGAATTTTTTTAATAACATATGTTATTGTGGACATAACAGTTGTAGATATCGCGGTTTCTAGCGATGTCGCTATCACTATATAACAGTCGTTGTTGCGGTTATGAACCGTTATTTAAATCATTGTCTCTAATAACAAGTGTTAAAAATAAATTTTTAAGAGTGGGTCTATAATAACAACTATTGGAAAAAAATGAGTCCCTAATAATAAATATTAGTAAAAAAGTGAACTTTAAGAGTATGCCCATAATAACAAATATTTAGAAAAAATTGGGTCACTAATAACAAGTATTGAAAAAATTAAACTCATAGCAACAAGTATTAGAAAAGAAAATTGAATTTTAAGAGTAGACCCCTAATAACAAACATTAAAAAAATTAGACCCCTAATAACAAGTATTCAAAAAATTGGACCCTTAATAACAAGAATTAAAAGAAAAAAAAATCAAATTTAAGTGTATACACATAATAACAAATATTAGAAAAAATTATTACCCTAATAACAAATATTAAAAAAATTATACCTTAAAATTAATATAAAAGCATTTTTTATAAGTATAATTCACTATATGAATTATAGGCCCCTCCTGCCCATGCCCGGATACTACTCTAATTATTAGGATGTCAACGGGATGCAGAAGATTTTTGGTCACTTCGATCCTGAGTTGAAATTTAAGAATTTCAATTCGACCAGATTTGAACCCAATTTCAATATAATACAAGCCAATTACTCTCGACCTAATATAGTAGAAACATAATCCAACCTCTATCTGACTTCAAATTTTAATGAAAAATCCGACTAAACTAGTCATGACCTGAGAAAAATACTAGAAACATTAAATATATTATATAAAAGTATTTATAAAAATAAGAAAATGACTATTTTAGTAAATATATTAGACAAAGCAAAACATATTTCATCTACACTTGACTCGACCTTAAAAATTTAAACAAAAAGTTCACTCTAATTCAAGGTTAAAAAGAAAAAAAAATACTTGACTCGGTCGGAGTCGGAAAAATTGTCAGCCCATGGTCCTATTGAATTAAAAATTACAAAAAATATTTTAAAAAATAAAATATTAAACATTATTAAAAAAATAAAAGTGAAATAATTATAAAAATTCAGAAACTTATTAAAAGACTTGTAAAACCATGTTAAACATTATTAAAATGCAAGGAGACAATGTCAGAACCTTTTGTTAAAATTACTAAATTATAATTCAAACCCTAATACCTGAATTTATTGTCAAAACATTTGTAACTCTCACTCCAACTATACCGTCGGTTCAAAATTGAGCTGTGTACTACTCCGGGTGGGTCGTCATTAGAGGTGTTCATGGGTCGAGTTTAGGTAAGACTTATACATGAGATTAATACATTTCATGCTTGCCCGAAACCAAACAAACTCGAAATATGGGGCTCAAGTCGAATAAAATATAATGTAAAAAAGAGGCATCCTCTCAAAATTATAATAATTCAGATGTGAAGCAGCCTAGGATAAAGCAAACAACTAACTATTGCAAAAATGATGTTAATTCGATTTCTCGGTCAACAAAAACTCCCTTTCTCTTAAATCAATAAATTTAGTCTCTAGTTTATGAAGAATACCTAATTCGAGCTGCTACGATAATACACTCAGCTTTGTCGACTCATGGCATGTCGATGAATGCAGATATGTTCCGTCAGAAGACTCAACAAGAGTGGTAGGTTTTGACAGCTGGAAAACTAATCCGTCACCCTATCAGTGGCATTTGCTACCTTCTGCATTATCATAGACTCAGCTTGACGGATTGCTCGTTGTGATCCCGTGATCGTGACTTTCCTGTAACACATGGTATTAGATAGAAGAGGGCTTTAACTTTTACAAAAAAGATGATTAGCTAGTAGATTAACACACGACCCTTTTCTTACCTATCTGTTGTTCCAGACATGAAATCACCCCGATCCGATATTTTTATCCTGGCCCCGCTTAACTGCAATGACAAAGTGTGCTAAATTTCAGAACATCAGCAAAATTATTGAATCAAAATGCTGCGCATTTATCATTTACAGACCTGACCAATTTCCATTATATTCCTGCCACCACGACCAAGAACCAGTCCAATATGCTCGTCAGGAACACCGATCATGATGGAGTTGCTATGATCCTCCTGAATAGAGATATAGCACGAGTCATTTAATTTAGAACAGCAGTCATCAATTGTTAAATGAACAATTCGACAAAAAGTATGATAATGATTTGGCACAAAACGAGCATGTGACTATACTCTATATTCATGCCAAACTAAAACAACAAATCTTATGCATATTTTGCTTAGCACTAAACAATGTCAGTTGTCAATAGCATCAGTCACAAGGCAGTGTGGATAAAGCAAAACAGAAAGAGATGAACCTTGTGATTCGGAAACTTCCCGCCAGTTCCATTTGGTGCATAGTTCATTGAATAGTGATTCACTGTTATGCAACCGAAGGAATCATAATACATGAAAGAGAAAGATGGAATACTAAAAAAATTTATGTAATAAAAGAAAATAATGGTGTTCACTGTTCATAAAGCAGAGACAATTAATGCAACTGCAGGAGTCTGTTTAGATTCGGCAGCCAAATAATAAGAGAACACACCTGCATAAGAAAATGGAGCATGCATAGCTTGGGAGTAATGGGGGTCTTCGCAAAGCTTGGAAAGCATCAATTCAATTGCTTGCATCTGCTCATCTAGTGTGCCAGTAAGTGTCACTAGCCTATCATTCAAGCCATAAAAATTGCTATCCAGTGGAGATATCTTAATGCCAGCTTGGGAGGCTTCGATAAATGACCTACAACAAAACAAAAATAACAATCAGGACCTGCCTTATCTGTTTAAGGCAGCCAATACTCAAATTAGGGACCATAATACTTGATAGTAACTTACCAGATCTTTAGGTGTTATAATGAAACAAAAGGGCAACGACAAGAGAAGCTTCTCCAAACAAATGACGGACAAATTATTTATTTATTTATCTTTTTGACAGACATGTTTATATCTTCCTTGGGACTTTGATCCAAGTCAATTCCAGAGAAGACATCACCATGATCTAGATTTAACCTTGGTCTCCGGTCTTTGACAAATTAAATCTCTGGTAACTTACTACATTTTGCCAAATATGTCTGAACCAATTCAGTTCTTAAAGCCATGATCATCTACTTAGAGCATAAGCAGGTTATTAATAGGACATCCACGAAGTAACTCACAATGAATCTATGATGCATAAAAATTGTTACTCTGGTAATTACTTAATTTATTCCTATTGCCACAAATTTATCATTCCCAATGACATCTCCCCAAGTTAGCTCACAAATTTATTGTACAGTGCTCTTTGCATGTGAAGTTCCCAGATCATCCCCAACTCGGTCAAATATAGGTTTTGTTGTACACATTCTCACACATGACTCAATTCAAAACTGAGTGGTTCGTTCACCATTAATGCCTATCTTAATATACTATAAATCAACTGCAAATTAAAATTTTATAAAGTTTATCCACTGCAAATGAACAGCATAATGAAAGAATAAACATGCATTCTTCATGAATAAGCCTGTTCAGCATGCTTCAATTTTGTAACACTACTAAAAACAATAAATTCAAGTTTCTTTGGTTTCAAACATGCGAGAAGTAAAATATCTCACTCGTAAATCAAAGTCGCCGCAATAAAAACATGTACAATAATCAGAGCAAGTAGACTTCTTACTTTATAGTAGCCCCTCCCTTTCCAATTATGCTGCCACAGGAGCTATTGGGAACAATTAGCCTGACTTTTGTTCTTGGTCCAACATCATCATTATCTTCAATATTAAGCTGACCACGAGAAGACAAACTTTAGTTATTATCGGAAAGAGGATTTAATAGTCAAAACTTGAAGTCATCATAAGATCACCTCGTTCAATAATTTTGCAAGAATAAGCTCCATAGCTTTGAGTACGTCGTCAACTGGTCCAGACACCATAATGATCCTGTTTGATGTTCCTGGGAAAGTTTCATGATTGCGTGACAACTGAATTCGAGCTCCTGATTTTGACTGAAATTCAGTAATTGTTGAACCACCCTTTCCAATTACAGAGCCAGCCGCAGCATTGGAGACAAGAAACTTTATATGTGCAGGCTTCTCCTCATTTCCTGACAGAATAATGGGAAAAAAATACCATCAGTTAGTTCATGTATCATAAATAGATTTTAATTGAGGAATTTTCAAAGCAAACATGAAAGTATCAACAATTAGAGGAATCTCCTCCCTTTTAGCCAAGAAAACAAATAAGATGAAAAAGAACAATAAAAATAAAAAGATGCTAAACAAGAGCAACTGCATATCACTTCACACAATATGCAATTACTAATAAACAAAAGATTGCAGTAAAAGCATTAAATAAAATACACATATTGTAGCTTCAAAGCAACAAGTATTGATTACTAAGCACACCACCTTGCATTTCCGATGATAGTTCAGTTAGTAATATTGTTGATCTCACACGTATGAAAAAGTAGAAAATCTGATCTTCCAGAAAGCCCAATATCAGACATTCAGACTAACAATTTGCAGTTAGTCAAATTTTATCAACACTTAGATACTGATAAAATTAATCAATAGCAAGCAACTCATTTCACTAAAGCACATCCTCATTAGGAATTTTATGTGGCGGTGGAATAAAAGAAGATAAAATATTACAACTTTTGGGGTGCCAAAGTAGACTTCTACCATATTTTGAAAAGCAGAATACTAAACAAATTAGAGTAATAGGGCGACCCGAGAGGAGCCAAGGCCCCTGCCCCCCCCCTTTGCCTTCGGACCTAATTACCATAACAACTTGGATCCCTTTCACTCCATCACTTACTGTTTAAAAACCGAGAGAGAATACAGTTAATTGCAGGGCAGGTCGTGAAACTAGAGAATATGACTCAGCAAAAAATACAAGAACTGTGAATAACAGGGTGTATTATTGATGTTCTACATTTCATATCAAAATAAACTTGATGCTCTCCAAATATATGGATATACATTAAAATAGAAATTCGAAACTCAGTCATAGTCGAGGTAAGAAAGGATTCAAGCTTAATCTAAATACTCAGAACTCACTCTCCATTTTCCATTTCACTCCAACCAAACATAATGCTAGGGCTAGGGTTTAAAATTCTATATTAAACAAAAGATGTAAATAAATATATAAATGCAATAAAAACTCGAAATTCAAACAATTCCACAAAATTAACCTTTACATTAGAAGAAACAAAATTAAAAACAGAAAAATACAACTCCATGAACTCAAGAAAATAAAAAAAAAACTCAGAAATGAGAAGCTTCAATGAAAAAAAAAAAAAAGAGAAGATCCGATCAGAAATTACCAGAAGTCGGCGGTTTAGGCGGAGGTGGAGATCCATTTCTCGCCGCCTCCGGTGATGACACGTAAGAAGATTCCGTCGACTCCATTTTCTCTTCTCCTACCCTCTTCTAAACCAAAAGACAACGTAAATAAGTACATCAAAAACTGCAGAGCTTAACTAACTTATATTAATTATATATTTATAATATATAAACTAGTATTATATACTACTTAATTCAATTGATATTTTTTTAATAAATCAAATACGAGTAATTATTGAAAAAATAACATAATTTAAATTATACTAGTGGTCCCTAAATATTTATAATATTTGCATATTGATTATTGAACTTTTAAAACATACAATATAATCACTAAATTTTTAATTCCTTTTAATTACAATAATGTCGTCGACCACCATTAAGAAAAAGATTAAAATATTCTTACAGAAAAACCCTAATTTCTTCTTCTGAGGTTTGGCAGCCGCCGCTCGGATCACATGCATCATCATCGTCCGAAATTCTTCGAATCATTATTTTTACTAAACCCAACACCCACCATACAAAAAAGCTTCACCACATCTATGCAAATTCCTGAGAATAATGTAAATGAGTGAACATATGTAAGAGATTTATTTAGACTAGCAGCATAATGCAAATAATAACAAGGATTATGGATCAATGCATATATGCCTATATAACAATTCTGAATCTACTCGGTAAAAAAAAATTTAAACAATACAATTGAAAAGGACCCGAATCGGACCGAACCATTTGTCACACGATTGTTCTCATGTTTTGTTCCTTCAAGGTAATGGAGTAGAAGAAAGCATAATTACTTGGATACTAGGCCAAACCTTGAAGCAAAATAAATGAAGTCAATGAATAACTATATAATACCTTTGAATCTCCGGTAAATGAATTGAAATCGACATCGGTTGCTAGCGTGCCAACTAGAGGGACGGTGCGCCCGTCATGAGCTTCACAAAGAAGCAGCTCTGCTGCAGCCGGTGGCGGAGGATGGGTGGCCATGTGCCTACCCTAAACTTTTCAAAGTATATATTTGGCTTTAGTTTTTTTTTAAAATTTTATGAATTAATCTTTATTTTTTTAATTTTTATGAATTGTGTTCACCTGAAATTTTGATATTTTTATTACTTGTGCCCACTCACATACTATTTTTGAGTTCTGTCCACCTTAAAATCAATTTTAAATCTCAATTCTAGATCCGCCGCTGGTTGCAGCATGCCATAAATAGAGACTAATAAACCTCTGATAAGTCTCAATAACATTATTTTCTAACAAAAGAAGAAATAACATATCAAATTAAAAGCTTCAAACATCTACTCCTAATCGCCAGAAACCCAAAAAGACCTCATCGCAGATTACAGGAATTTAGAGTGCCGACACTTATTCGGAATTGAAAAGTTTTCTGACGAGTGTAGAAAGAAAGAAAGTAGTTCAATGATCTTTTTCAAAGGAGAAACCCAAAACGAGGCAAAAACGATGGTGAAATGAGGCACGACCATACACCCTGAAAGACTTTAAGAGACTTTAACGTATCACGTTAGCTTTTCACAGGTGACGATAGTGATTGTATTAAAATGAATTAAAAATTTAATAATTATATTGTAAATTTTAAAAGTTTAGTGACCAAATACAAATATCCAAAAAATTCAGTAACCACAAATGTAAGTTTACTAAAATTGCCACACTTACAATGCGACGGAAACTTCAGATTTAAAAGATGGAAAATTATCTTATACAGAGTTGGTGTAAATTTTTATTACACAAGCGTGCTTAATTTAAGGATAAAATTTAAAATTGAAATCTCTAACCCTAAACACCTAAATATTAAACCCTAATTCCTAAACATTATACATTAAATTTTAACCATAAATTTTAAATTCTATACCATACAATTTAAACTCATAACCTCTAAACCCTAAACTAAATATCTAAATCCCTAAATTAAACAATTTTGTGAAAACTAAAAATTTCATCACCGTCAATGTATAGGACAATAATCCTCAAAAGATTATTAAGAATATATAAAATGAAAAGCTTAAGGGTGCTTGAAGCCCTTAAACTTTTGAAGAAAAAAATCAATTAAGCTCTTAAAATTTTTGCACCCTATTAAACTTTAAACTAATAAATTGGATCAATTAAGTTCTTTGATCAATTTAAACCATCGGTTTTTTGAAGATTTTTTTCTTGATATATTATTGTCAAGTGACACACTACGATTCCGTCATGTGACATTTACAACTTTTTTAGAAAATTATTTTTTTAATAATTTTTATAAGTTTTTTTAGAACTTTTAAAGATTTTTTAATTAAAATAAAATTTTTGAAAATGCCAATTGACAACACTGTAACACGAGACGTTGCACTAATTGTTCTAAAAAAATTGTTAGATTTAATAGTCAGCTTTGGTCAAATGGGTGAATTGATGAAATTTTAAAGTATAAGAGTTTAATTGAGTACTAAAAATTTAAAAATTTAATTGATTTTTTAAAAGTTTAAGAGCTTATGATACCTTCAAACCAAAAATGAAACTATTGTTTAAATATGAGCGATTAAATGAGTTTTTTAATTTTAATTTAAGTTTATAAATAGAAAAATTTACTTATAATTATGTATATATTATTTTACATGAGAGTTTTTGTTAATTTCATAACTGAGTTAATCGTGCAAATATATTATATTAGTATAAATAAATATTATAGATCTATTAAACAAGTTGATTTAAACAATATTTATTATATTAATGGTTTATTATTCAAAAAATATATATTAATGGTTTATATTTTTATATTACCACTTGGCTGGCAACCTGGTTTAGGCTTACCCCCAACCAATGTGAATTTTCAACCGTTGAATTTTATTTTATAATAATCAATTAATCTCAAAATTAACTATATTTTTATGTGCATTTATTAATGATAATTTGGAATTTTTCAATGTCAAATCAGTTGGTTTAATAAGATAAGACACTATTTTTTTTTTTGAAGAAAATGATTTACTTCATTAATGATTAATAACATCATATATTCAAACGACCGTTATACAATTCGAATGATCCATCTCAAAATTATCCAAAGTAGAATCCAATGAGCTAAAGTATGTGCTACCCTATTCGCATCTCTAGGAACATAACGAAACGAAAATCCTGAAAAATGCTGAAGCTGCTGCCTAGCTTGGGAAAACAATGCTCCCACTACGGACATGTCTAAGGAGGGGTTCGACATTCGGTGACTATGTCAATTGCATCACCTTCTATGATCACATGCTGCCAGCCACGGTATATTGCCATTTGAATCCTTGCATGAAAGGCATGCGCTTCTGCTGTAAGTGCCGAATGAGCCCCTACTAATCGACGAGCGGATCTAGCAAGCACAAATCCATCATGATCTCTTGCAACTAAACCGATTGCGGACTATTCTGTAGATGAAACAAAAGCACCATCTTGGAGGTTGTCTTAGGATCGGATTTCTCGGCTCTCTAGCACGCGCACGACAAAAATCTGATTGTAATAAAAAAGCGTAATCCACCACAGTTCGAGCATCTTGAAGCACCTCGTCATGAATCATCTTATTACGCCGGTTCCATACGTTCCATAAAAGAACTATAAAATCAGTGAACTACTCTGTAGATAAACTTGCAGCTGCTGCCACGAGCCACTCTTTACTATTTGTTCTTGACCATCTCGTACACAAACAGGAATGTCACTTAGAGTTAGAATTTCACCTGCTAGAGGGCAGTCCCTAAACACATGAACTCTCGTCTCCTCGCACTGTTGACACATATTGCAGATACCATCTCTCAGCCATGCACTTAGTAATCAACTGCCTGTGATCAATGCTGCATGACAAAATTTCCACGCGAAAATTTTAATTTTTGGCAGTGTGTGCATCTTCTTCAATTGCTTCCAAATACGCTCAGTTTGCCTAGGATCCAGATTTTGCTTCATTATCCAATTGTAACCCGATTTAGTGCTGTAAGTTCCCATCGAATGACCTTCCCAAATCATGCATTCATCCTATGTAGGTGAAATAGGACATTGAAGTATCACTTGCTCATCTTGATTCCTGAAGACCTGCTGCACTTTATCAACATCCCATAAAGGTTCATTCGGCAGCATAAAATCACCGCATAAAACAAGAGCTGCAGCGTCATCCGTGTATGAATCTGTCAGGGCAATTTTCTCGACACCACCCCATACGTCCAAGAACATTTGTGTTTTGCTCTCTTAAGTAAGGTCAGAGATTTAAGTCTAGACGTTGTGAATGGAAAAAAATTGGTTGAGAGGGTCGCCCCATAATAGACATTTGCAGTATCCAATCTAAATTAGTCAACTAATGGGTTGAATACTTATGACAAAAAAATAAAAAAGGGAAAATTGTTAAGAAGCGACATTACATTTAAATTAGTAATAATATACTTTATAGAAACAGATAATACATGTTTCATAATATGAACCACATCAGAGTAAATAAAGAAAAAAATTACTAAGTCGTTAAAAATCATCTTAGAAGTGATTTTGTCGTAATCAGTTCGTCCCTATAATTAATACATAACTCTTGATTTATAGGTAAAATTCAGTGATATCACATGTAAAATAATTGTATGGATATTGTGTTTCACGTAGGCCATCAATGATGTCAAGGGGAGATATATTTATGAATGGAGTGATGGTCCATCAATTATAATCCAATTCGATTTACGAGTTGTGTTGGTATGGGTGTTACATCATTATCGGCGCCCATTGTATTTGTTGTTATGTAATTATTTTAATAGGATTGATGACAAAGATTGACGTTTATGTTGTGTTTGCTTCTACAATGTGTCTCGTAAAGTAAACAGAATGACGGATGTTCTAGTTAAAGATGGTGTAAATAGATTGTCGTGGTTTCGGGTCATGACCTAATTGATGTTTTGTTGGTGTTCTTTCACTGCTGTAGTGCTGGAATTTTGGTTGCATGCGTTGGGGCTGAAGTCACTGACGTATTTACGTGTTAGGTTGGGTGGACCTGTGTCCCCTATATTTTTAAAAATTCATACATTTAATTTAATTTTTAAAATTTTTATGATTCAGTCTTTAATTTTTATAATTTTTGACTATCCTAAAATTTTTATAACTTATATCTATCCTCTAAAATATTTTAATTTGTACCTGACCCTCAAAAATAATTTTGAACCTGCCACTAACCGGAATTGTTTTACTGCTGAGTGCTATATGTCACGGCCATACCTTCGTTCACTCGACAAGTATGTCGTGCGGCACTTGAAAGGGACGTTTCCCGACCAAGTCATCCCTTGTTCTCTGTGTATCTTCGTTCACTCAGTAAGTATACCGTGCGGCACTTGAAAGGGACGTTTCCCGACCAAGTCAACCTTGTTCTCTGTAGATCTACTCAAGATAAAACAAGCAACGCGTCAGTTCTTAAGCCACAACATAATCCCTCAAGCCACAAGTCGATACCGTAGGGCATAGCGGATGCCCATAGTCGACCCCCACCTTCCACGAAGGAAAAAGTGGTTTTATTAAATAAAAGAAATATTCAGGTTACAAAAGAAGACTCACCCACACCATTTATTTGGGCGGTAGGGGCCGCCTCGATGGTGTGTAGGATACGTACCTGTACCAGTGGATCAGTCCAAACTCTGCCGACTGTCCACCCCCTATATATATGCGAAAATAACTTTATGAAATGACCCGAGTAGACACTGAAATGCTTGAAATGGGGACACTCTTCCCTAACTATTAGAAATACAGACTCTTTTCCCTAAACATAACGATGATTGAAACGATGACAACTTATTACCTACCCTACCATGAGGCCTTATACATAGTTGGCCACGATGTATCTATCCGGTTGTGGCCCTATACAGGGGATGGCCACAACACTATACGTATGTTGGAGTTGCGACTAGTGCTAACGTTTGATAGTGTGGCTTTATAGTTTTATTTTTTTTGGGTTGTAATAGCCGTTGGCTTAGGAGTTTTATTGCATGATTTTGGCGTTTGGTTCTTTCTTTAAAGTACTATTATGTATTCTTTTTCTCTAATTTAAGATTGTGAAGGTTTTTAACAAGGTACATTATATATGATGGTAGACGATGTAAAATAAAAATTCTTTATTTTCTTTCGGTGTCTCATATTAAAAATTTGGGTTTAAGGTTAATATTTAAGGTTAGGGTTTATGATTATAGTTTAGGAAATTTAGGGTACAATATATTTTTAGGGTTTAAGGTTTAATATTGGAATTTAAAGTTAGACTTTAAAATTTAATTTTTTTAGTAATGGGCATCAAAGAAACACCCAAAAAGACAAAAAAAAATTGTTCACTCGATGTATATAATTTACGCTTAATAAATTCATACTACTTTCTGATAAAAAAAATATCTATAAATGAAAATTGTTAGAATGTAATATTTAATTATTAAAATAAATTAGACAATGTAGTAATTATTTGGATGGTGAGAATTTAAGCCTTTGTCTCCAATGAATAGGGAGCTGCAATAACTGCTAGGATTGGATTTGTCAAGCAAATAATTGAATGAAAATAAAAGAAAAATCGAGGAAGTAAAAATATTAATTTAAAATAATATTTATTTTGTCTTATTAGAATTGTCTTTTGTTGATTTTTTTTTATCATTTTTTAATTTTAATCTTTTATTATTTAAAATTTATTATTGATAAAAAAATTAATATATATATATATATTAAAAAAATTTAATCAAATATTTTTAAAGTATAAATTTTATAAAATATAATTGTTCTAAAATATTTAAGATAATTATGGTCAAAATTTAAAAAATTTGACTTCTAAATTATTTTAAAAAAACACAACTTTATAACATGTACAAGGTCTCATTCTGTCAAATTTAAGATTTCAAGTATTCTGATATGAACCTTGTAATTATTTTCAAGATAGTTTTCTCAGAATTTAAAAATAATAATTTTCTATTATAACCGTATTTTTGCATATTTTCTCAACTGACTTGATATTATACGAGTTAAATCACATCAAACTCAATCAAACACTTTACAAATATAGTTTTAAAATAAAAAATATTTTATGCAAAAAAGATATATTTAGGAAAATTATATCAACAAATGGTTATTAATGTTATGATAAAAGGTTTGTATAGAAAACTTTCGGTATTGTGTTCGACTCATATGTAATGACTTTTAGTTGTTTTTATTTAAAGATGTATAAAAGTATGAAAGTTTCGAAATACACTTACAATAATACGTATACTATACCATACCATACCATACCGTTCCTATCTTTAAAAAGGCACCCATCATCTTCACTATATAAAGGAGTATTGGGTGACTGCATTGGTATGGAATCTAAGAAGTTTTACTTTTCGTTGCAATGGCAGTCGTGCTTTTAGCGGCAACGACTCCGACTGCTACGGCTGCTCGTAACAAAGTTATGGCCTTCTCAATCATCGCCATTCGCCAACATCAACATGAGAAGCGTTTTGGCCAACATTTTCTTCATTTATAGTGATAACCCAGCTGAAAACTGTCTATCTAAGGGCAGAGTCTGCACCTTAAATAGTCAATGTTGCAGTGGAGGTTGTCAAGTGATGCCTCTTCCTCCTGGTGCCGGGACATGTCGAAAACCGGATCGAGTTAGCTAAATATGACCCATTTTGACCTTATAATTATGAGGTTTGTTGCCATAACTGGTTACTGCTAACATTATGCCTAGTTTTTTTAAAATGATATTAAAGCCACTAACCCTGCCATTTTATAGTTTTCTTTGTGATTTGGTTCAATTCGAAACACCTTTTCTCATGCTCGTCGTTCGTTGTTAGATCGAGTCCCTTCTAAAATATATTGGATCAATAAACTAAATTTGGTGAAAGAGGTTGAGAGAAACTTTCAAAAAAAATTAATGAGTTTAATTTACACTTTTATAAAAAAAAGGGGGGGGGGGGTCTAACTAAATGTTTTATAATTTTGAGAGGTTTAATGATTTTTTTTGAAAATTATGAAAGGAACTTAATTAAAAATATTAAAAAAAAAGCTTAATATCAATTTGTAAAAATTTTGTGAGAGTCAAATTAATTTCTTTTAAAATTTTAAGAGATTAAATTTTAATTTTTTAAAATTTTAAGCAGAACATAGCCGCTTAAGTCCTATTATGTTTCGTCTTGTTTTGAATCGAATTTCACATAAACCGAAAAATTCAAATTAAAATAATTGTTGACTCGAGTTGTGTAAGGCATTAGACCTCATTGATAGCTAGGGGAGATATATTTATAAATGGAAATTCGAGTCTCAATAACTTCCGTTAAAAAATATTGATGAGGCAGATTAGACAATGTAGTAATTGGGGTTGTGAGAGTTTAAGCCTTTGTCTCCAATGAATAGGGAGCTGCAATAACAGCTACTATTGGATTGTAATTTGGGGATAATAACGGGGCGGGTTTTTAGCCGCCATGATCTATAAATTATTAAATTTGATTATGTTCTGTTCGAATTAAAATATCAATTTATCCGTCTCGTCTTGATGTATTAACTTTTAAACCCAACCCGAAAAATTAAAAAAAGACTTAATCTTTGTTGATAATAAAAGTTAGATTCGATCAATCTACCATCACGGCCACAAAATATAGTTTCAAATGACTTTAAACCTATATAAAAATAAAATAAAATAAAACTAATTTTAAATTACCCACATGAAAAATTACATATTTAAAAGAATAAACTTGAACCATTGATCGTCAGAATCGAATATGTTAAAACTTGAATAACATCTAAAAAAATTTACGATAAGTACAAACCTAAAAAATACAAAAAAATAGCTTAACAAACACAAAAACATTTATATATAGTGATATTTTTATAAATATAACAAAAATATATATATTTATTTAAATATATACTGAGGCGAGACAGGGCGGAGAATTTCTAGCATATACTCACCTTTCCCGCCCGCCCCGACTCGACACTTTAAAAAACCCGCCCCACCCTATCCCGATCCCCGTATTTCAAGACTTAAAATATGATCGGGTCGAGTCTAAACACACTGAATTAAGTCGGGATCAAATAATTTTGTCACTGGACTACATTGATTTGTCAAGCAAATAATTGAATGAAAATAATAATAATTATAATAAAAGGAAAAGGTAGAAGAAATAAAAGAGGAAGAACACGTGTTCTAATCCTCATCACATATCATTCATCTTCATCTTTTCTTAAATTAAGAAAAATAGGAAAAAAATGAATTTTGGTTTTTCTTGAACAAATTATTAGGGAATTTAGTTAATCGCCAGTTAATTTAGTATTCAACCGAGTAATGGTTAAAGTTTTTTTCAAAGTCCATTTATCATTTAGTTCGGTTTGAAATCAGTTAATTAACCGAATTAACCAAAAATATTAAATATATAAATTTTAAACCAAACCTATTAAGATATCAAGACTAGGGGTATGCAAAATAAAACGTTACTGTTAACCGTTAATCAGTATAATCGTTCATTTTATAGGTTAATTAACCTATTCGTTAAGATTAAATGGTTTCGGTTAACTGAACCGCTAAAAAAGATGGTTAACCTATAAGTTAACCTATATATACTTTTTTAAAAACTAAGTATGCAATTTGTGTTTAAAATCTCTCTATTTAAGTTTTTTCAATACAAAATTTAATACAATAAACAATATCGGAGAGATAGATTTATAATTCTAAAAAGAAAATTAGAGTAGGTTATAGGTTAACCAGTAACCGAGCCATTTCTTAACGGTTAACCACTATAATGATTAACCATTTAAAAATTAACGGTTCACCATTTTTTAACAATTAGATTACGGTTAATAACCGCTATAACGGTTAACCAACTGTTTAAGCTAAACGGTACGATTAACCTACCATGAACACCCCTAATCAAGATCCATCTAATTTTAACCCCAAACTCATTAAAATTTCAACACCAAACAAATTTTAACCCAAATAAAAAATATCAAAAATAATCTAATCTAACTAAAGAAAAATGTCAGTTTTAATTTGAACTAAATGTCCACTTTTATTTCAAATTATAAAAAATATTAAATTTGCATTAGATAGCTAGGGGAGCCTAGTATTGAAGTTTTGTTGCAAAAGAGATATTTCAAATATTATATTTTAATCAATCTAGACACATCACCTTGACTACATAAAGGAGTATTGGATGATAGCACAGGTTCATCTAATTTAGTTACTTAATTACTACAAGAAATGGAATTGCAGCGATTCTTTTAGCTGCAACGGCTCCAACTGTTACGGCTGCTCGTAACGAAGTTAAGCTCTTCTCAATCATCGCCAACGCCAACATTAAGAATCCTTGTAGCGATGGCCTTTTACGCTAAAAAGAAGTTTTTATTTGTTTTGAAAATATTTTTTTCTGTGTGAAGTTTTAAAAAATTCGTATTTTGTTTTAAAATGGAGTCGCCATCGGCCACTTAGGTAGGCCGGACACCATAAAAAACCAGAGATTTAAAATTGATGGGTTCGGGAGTCGGTTACGGATGGGGAATGATTAACACCCCCACACCGCCCAAAATTGGTACTTTAATAATTACCGCTTTATTAATATTAAACTTTCCGGATTAAAGTGACGATTAGATTAAAATTCGATTATAAATGCGAGTAGATTTTAAAGGCCCCGTTATTCAAGAGTAAACGCCCAACCACTATCACTACGCCTGATACTGGCCCCGTTTACGCTCGAATAAAAGGGCACCACATTGACAATTATATATCCGTAATGCAAACTTAAAAAACACGACAAACATAAATAAATACGATGCGATAATCAAGATAAATACTAACATTATAACATACTAATCTAACGTAAATAAATAAAGAATATTAAATGAAATGCATGAACGAAAATAACATGACATGTTACAATAATAAGATAAAATATAAATATAAACATGCAAAAGACATGCTTCCAAAATTAAACTAATTAATTCTAACATGCTTAAACACATAAGAAAAAAATACAAATGCAACAAATGCATGATATACATATAACACTATCACGACATTAAACACAAATAAAAAACATAAACACGATATATCACAATAACAAGGCATAAAACATGTGAAAAAGGAGAAAAACATACTTCAAAAAATAATTAACCACATATATACATATAATAAAACCTAAATAAAAACCACAATGCAACATATTCAAAACATACATACATAAATATTAATCTAACTTATTCACAAATATTATTTAACGTAATAACATAACAATATGTACAAACAACAATATATACATGAAATCTTATATATATATATATATATATCTAATATAAAAACATAGAAAATATAAAAAGTTATACGTAAAATATGGGTTGTAGAAAAAATTATATATACATAATAATATAAAACATGTTTCACATACCAAAAAACATATACGTAATAAATACATATTAGAATACTATATGTATATATACATAATAATAAAAATACAATCTTAATATATATATAACATATAGAAAATATATTATTTTGTATAAATATAATAATAACAATAATAATAAAACTAATATAACAAGGAATCTAGAATAACACATACTAAAATATATAGCACATACGTATACAAAAAATATGGCAAAAAACAATAAATATAAATATAGTATTATATCAACATATACTAAAAAGAAACATAGTATATACTCTCATACATTACTTAACATATATAGGTAATACACATATATATATATAACATAATGTACATAGATGCATACTAAAAACATATATACATACGTACATATACACAAATAAAAGCCATAAACAACTACACATCATGATAGAAATAAACACACATATTTACATATGAGAAAATTAAAAAACAAATATTAAACAACCATCAATAATTAATCTAAACATCCTAACAACATATAGAAAGATATGAACATAAAAACATATAAAAATGTAATAACTAAAAATAAATAAGAGGTTAATAAAACATCATTAGATTAAAAAAGGATTACACCATGAACATACATAAAAAGAATACCCAAAATAAAATGAAGGGTGAATGCCGACTCTTCCCCTTATTTTTCTTCAATAGCCGAGATCTCCCCTTCAATTTTCCAATTTGTTTTGAAATGGCTAGCTACCCCTAATTATTTCTCCAAATTTGCCGCCAGCCTCCCCTGTTTTTGCCCCAAATTTGTTCAATTTGTAGTGTGGATTATAAAATGGGTGATGGGGAAATAAAATAATAAAAAAGGTTGAGTGGAGTGTGGGAATGAGAAACATAGGTATGGGTGAAGCATGGGGGTGGATTTGCTTGGCAGGGGTATGGGCGGCATGCCCCTCTTTTTTTTTTGATTGATTTTTTTGGTTTAATTAGGATAAGTGGTTCGAATATAATTTGGAGTCCGGACAAAAATGGGTATTACATCTGCCCCTCTTTGCTCATTGTTGTGTAACAGCAATAGAGCAAAGACTAAGAATAAACGTTTTTGTCTGGTCTGACTGAACTTCTCCTCTTTTTGACGCGTGTCTTTTTTCTTTGGTAGATATTCTTTCTCTTCGGCGCTTGTTTTTTTCTTGTCTTGACTGATCTACCTTGTCACTCTTGGGGAAGTAAAACCTTCAAAATTGGGGGTTGTTTGTTGGGGAAGCAAAATGAGTCTCACTTGCTACATTATTGATAATAAGCTAATACCTAAAGAGAGTTCGACCCAGCTGCAACACCGACGAAGAGACAGGTCTACAAAATTCGATCCAGCTGCAACACTGACGAGGAGGTAAGACCGATAGGTGAAAGTTCTGATGTCTAATCCAGCTACAATTCTGACGAAGAGGCAAGATCAGAAAACTGACATTTTTTCTTTTTTTCTCTCTCTCTTTTTTTTTGTTTTTTTTTCTCTGCTTTTGTTTCTTTTTTCATATTTTTTCTTTTTTCTCTTTTTTCTTTCTTTTCTCTCTTTTTTTCTTTTTTTGATTTTTTCTTACAACATTGATAAAACTTGAAAGTTGGTGAATTTTGACCAAGCTACAACACCGACGAAGAGGAATGGTCTAAAGTTAGTAATGTTGATCCAGCTACAACACCGACGAAGAGGCAGGATCAAGAGTTAGTGAATTTGGTCTAGCTACAACACCGACGAAGAGGCAAGACCGAAAGTTAGTGAATTAGGTTCAGCTACAACACCGACGAAGAGGCAGAACCGAAAGTTAGATTTGACCAAGCTACAACACCGACGAAGAGGCAAGGTCTGAAGATTTGATCCAGCTACGACACCGACGAAGAGGCAGGATCAAATAGTTGTTCTTTTTTGTGATCAAGCTACGACTCTGACGAAGAGGCATGATCGGAATTTGGTTGAAAGTTTTTTCATTTTTTTCATTTTTTCATTTTTTCATTTTTTCATTTTCTTTTTCTTTTTCTTTTTTCTTTTTTCTTTTTCATTTTTTCCATTTTTCTTGCTTTTTTCCTTCTTTTTTCTTTTTTCCTTTTTTTATTTGTTTTCTAGCTACAAAATTAATAAAGAAATCTTGAAAATCAGTAAAGTTGGATCTATCAATGGAGAAACAGAAACATTAACTGGAACCCTACTACACCATCAGCGGTAAGTAGGACAACAACAACTGGGACCTAGCCACTCCATCAGCGGAGGACTGGATCGGATAATGACGACCTGGAACCGGCTACACCATCAGCGGAGAGCAGGATCTGAGGGCGACGGGAGCTTGGACCAGGCCACTCCATCAGCGGAGGACCGGATTGGACAATGACGACCTGGAACCGGCTACACCATCAACGGAGAGCAAGATCTGAGGGCGACGAGAGCTTAGACCCGGTCATTCCATCAGCGGAGGACTGGATTGGACAATGACGACCTGGAACCGGCTACACCATCAGCGGAGAGCAGGATCTGAGGACGACGGGAGCTTGGACCCGGCCACTCCATCAGCGGAGGACCTGGAACCGGCTACACCATCAGCGGAGAGCAGGATCTGAGGACGACGACAGCTTAGACCCGGCCACTCCATCAGCGGAGGACCGGATTGGACAATGACGACCTAGAACCGGCTACACCATCAGCGACGAGCAGGATCTGAGGGCGACGAGAGCTTGGACCCAACCACTTCATCAGCGGAGGATTGGATTGGATAATGACGACCTGGAACCGGCTACACCATCAGCGGAGAGCAGGATCTGAGGACGACGACAACTTGGACCCGGCCACTCCATCAGCGGAGAACCGGATTGGACAATGACGACCTGGAACCGGCTACACCATCAGCGGAAAGCAGGATCTGAGGGCGACGGGAGCTTGGACCTGGCCACTCCATCAGCGGAGAGACTAGACCGGGCGATGAAAGTTGATAAATTTTCTTTTGAATTTTCATTCATTTTTTTCGATTTTTGATTTTTTTCGACTTTTGATTTTTTTGATTTTTTTCTGATATTTTTCTAATTTGTTCAACTCTATTTTTTTATAATTTTCTTTATTCTTGAACTATACAAAAAAGTAAGACTAGAGAAAAAAAATAGGTCTGGTTGCACCGTCAGTGGAGAAACAAGACCTGAATAGAAATTCGATCTACTTGGGGAAAGGTTCGGATCTGTTGCACCATCAACGGAGAGACGAGATCTTCAGGATGTCTATATTGTTGCACCATCAGCGGTAAAGCAGAATCTGGAAATTGTTGGCCTATCAACAATGACGAAAGCAAGATCCGAAAAGTCTATACATTTGCTCTTGGCGGAGAGGTATGACCTAAAAATGAAAAAAACATTAATCAGTAAATGTTCACAAAATTTGTCACTGTTACCTTTTATTGATGTTTTAGCATCCTCTTTGTGTTTGGCCTCCTCTAAGACTAAGGTTGGCTGTCGCGTTGTTGCCCCTACGGCTGAGGATGTTCGGTCTCTTTTTGAACCTTTTTGTAAGCAAAAATGCATGAATTTTATGCCTAAATGCATGGTGACTTCGGTGTATGCACTGAACATAGATGTACGCAAAAATGATGAATGCAACTAAATGCATGGATGTAATATGATTTTTCTGGCCCTCAATGGGATGCCCCTGACTCCTCACTGGTCCTGTCAGGATCTTGGTCTTTTGCATATGACGGTGCCCCAACCTCAACTTGGGTTCGATCAGTCATCTGGGTGCATGCCCCAACATTTTACTAATTTATATGTCATCGTCTGAAATTGCTATTGAATTTGACACTTTGAGTGTGGATTCTGTTGCCCCCTAGGTTGGGTTTATAAATTGTGTTGGTTCATGGCAGCTCGTTACTATTAGGTGTATTTTTGCAGACTGTGGTCAAAGATGCAAGAGTTTGACTCGACAATGAAGGCTGGACCTTGGCAAATAATGCCCCCGGACTGAGGCCTTGTTATAGGCATAATGTTTGTAAAAGATGTGGGGGTGCTTTTGGACATGCCCCAAGATTAGGCTCTTGTAAGAGGCTCTGTAAGGTGCTAGATCTACCAACTTTGTTGTATTTAATGGGGCAACTCGAGGATTAGTTTTATTATTCTGAAAATGAATGCATGCAAAATGTGTCCTAAATCGATGCAATGCAAAATTAAGATTGTGATGATGTTGTGCAATGATGCAGGTGAAATCAATGCGATGAGAATAAAATGAAACGAGTTAGTACCAAATAAAATGATTAAATAAAACAAATAAAAATAGAGTAATAAAAAATTGTACATAAACAAGAAATAAGGCACCAAAGCCTAAATAGGGTGACCACTAATCGGGCAGAGTTTCACATGGCTCTAAAGGGTTGGCTCCTACGGCTCACTATATGCATTTTTGGTGCTAAGAGGTACCCAAATTGTCCTTGTTGTCATCTACTAAGAGTAGCAAGGCCCCCAGTCATCACCCATTATAGGCTCCTTTCAACCGGGTTCAATTCAGGGGGACCCATTCGCTTATACCCATACGAAGGAACGATATCCTCACGAAAGTATAAGGTACTCGAGCCCCGAAGGTACTTGGTAGGCCTATACGGGAGAACGATATCTCCACGAAAGCATTAGCATTTTCCCCCCACTTAAAAAACGGGTTTATATGCCATATTTTAAATGCGTTAAAACAAACACGCAATTATAACCGAATGTTAGTTTAATAGTCACTTTAATCCAGAATTTCTGATATTAATAAAGCGGTAATTATTTGAAAAAGCTCGACTCTCATTTGTTTTTGAAAAACAAAAATGTCCCCAGCGGAGCCGCCATCTGTAGCGATGTCCTTTTACGCTAAAAAGAAGTTTTTATTTGTTTTGAAAATATTTTCTTCCACGTGGAGTTTTAGAAAACCCGTATTTTGTTTTAAAATGGAGTCGCCACCGGCCACTTAGGTAGGTCGGACACCATAAAAAACCAGAGATTTAAAATTGATGGGTTCGGGAGTCGGTTACGGATAGGGAACGATTAGCACCCCCACACCGCCCAAAATTGGTACTTTAATAATTACCGCTTTATTAATATTAAACTTTCAGGATTAAAGTGACGATTAGATTAAAATTCGATTATAAATGCGAGTAGATTTTAAAGGCCCCGTTATTCGAGAGTAAACGCCCAACCACTATCACTACGCCTGATACTGGCCCCGTTTACGCTCGAATAAAAGGGCACCGCATTGACAATTATATATCCGTAATGCAAACTTAAAAAACACGACAAACATAAATAAATACGATGTGATAATCAAGATAAATACTAACATTATAACATACTAATCTAACGTAAATAAATAAAGAATATTAAATGAAATGCATGAACGAAAATAACATGACATGTTACAATAATAAGATAAAATATAAATATAAACATGCAAAAGACATGCTTCCAAAATTAAACTAATTAATTCTAACATGCTTAAACACATAAGAAAAAATATAAATGCAACAAATGCATGATATACATATAACACTATCACGACATTAAACACAAATAAAAAACATAAACACGATATATCACAATAACAAGGCATAAAACATGTGAAAAAGGAGAAAAACATACTTCAAGAAATAATTAACCACATATATACATATAATAAAACCTAAATAAAAACCACAATGCAACATATTCAAAACATACATACATAAATATTAATCTAACTTATTCACAAATATTATTTAACGTAATAACATAACAATATGTACAAACAACAATATATACATGAAATCTTATATATATATATATATATATATCTAATATAAAAACATAGAAAATATAAAAAGTTATACGTAAAATATGGGTTGTAGAAAAAATTATATATACATAATAATATAAAACATGTTTCACATACCAAAAAACATATACGTAATAAATACATATTAGAATACTATATGTATATATACATAATAATAAAAAAATACAATCTTAATATATATAACATATAGAAAATATATTATTTTGTATAAATATAATAATAACAATAATAATAAAACTAATATAACAAGGAATCTAAAATAACACATACTAAAATATATAACACATACGTATACAAAAAATATGGCAAAAAACAATAAATATAAATATAGTATTATATCAACATATACTAAAAAGAAACATAGTATATACTCTCATATATTACTTAACATATATAGGTAATACACAACTTAATACACATATATATAACATAATGTACATAGATGCATACTAAAAACATATATACATACGTACATATACACAAATAAAAGCCATAAACAACTACACATCATGATAAAAATAAACACACATATGAGAGTATATGTACGTATGAGAAAATTAAAAAACAAATATTAAACAACCATCAATAATTAATCTAAACATCCTAACAACATATAGAAAGATATGAACATAAAAACATATAAAAACGTAATAACTAAAAATAAATAAGAGATTAATAAAACATCATTAGATTAAAAAAGGATTACACCATGAACATACATATAAAGAATACCCAAAATAAAATGAAGGGTGAATGCCGACTCTTCCCCTTATTTTTCTTCAATAGCCGAGATCTCCCCTTCAATTTTCCAATTTGTTTTGAAATGGCCGGCTACCCCTAATTATTTCTCCAAATTTGCCGCCAGCCTCCCCTGTTTTTGCCCCCAATTTGTTCAATTTGTAGTGTGGATTATAAAATGGGTGATGGGGAAATAAAATAATAAAAAAGGTTGAGTGGAGTGTGGGAATGGGAAACATAGGTATGGGTGAAGCATGGGGTGGATTTGCTTCGCAGGGGTATGGGCGGCATGCCCTTCTTTTTTTTTGATTAATTTTTTTGGTTTAATTAGGATAAGTAGTTCGAATATAATTTGAGGTCCGGACAAAAATGGGTATTACAACCCGTTGGCCAACATTTTCTCCGTAGGTAGTGATATTCCGACTGAAAACTGTCTATCTAAGGGCAGTGTCTGCACCTTAAATAATCAATGTTGCAGCAATGTTTGTCCTGTGATTCCTTTTTCCGGTATTGGGTATTGTCGATAATCGGATCGAGTCAGCTAAATAGATGTATTTCTCATGTACTTGTTGGTTTTTTTATTTATTTTCGTCGCACTAATATACACCGGTGTTTGTTGCTTTTGTTCTAATGTTGGTGTTTATGTTGTTTTTATTTTGTATGTCCTCCGAATATGTAAAAGAAGTTATATATCCGGAAAATATCTTATCTTTATTCTAAATAAAACATCTATTTAGCTGTCTCCTATCTTTATGTTCCTGTTTTAGTATGACTGTACTGAGTGCTAGGTGTCTTGCGGTTTATGCTTAAGTTGAGGTCTTCTCCTTATGTTATGCTACTGCTATTAGTGTTTTTTATTGCCAATTTTTACCTTATAAGTATGAGGTTTGTTGCCACTAACCCTTCCATTTGTTAGTTCTCTTTGTGATATGGTTGAACTCTGAACACCTTTTCTCATTCTCGTTGTTCGCTGTTGGACCGAGTCCTTTTTTAAAAAAATGTTTTTTGGTTCTATATTTCTTAAGGCTTCAACTGTTACAGTTGCTCGTAACGAAGTTATGTCCTTCTCAACCATCGTCAACTCAAGATTTCAAACCATTTGGCCAACATTTTCTTCGTTGATAGTGATCACCTAGTCGAACACCCCTAGTTATTATCCTGGTACCCTTGTCGGGCTGTGTTATTGAATAACCTAGTCGAACACCCCTGGTTCTTTAATAAAAACCCACTTACAAATTTTCATAAAACCAGCATCCAGTTTTCATTTTCTTTCATGAAATTGAAAATAAAATTATTTGAATTTATCTAAGTTTTCTTTCATTGAACGTTGATGATGGTTGTTCGGTCATAATTTTCACTAGTCATTTCGTCTTGTCCCTCTAAGTCCAAATCAGACTTCTAATTTATCGAAAAGTTCTTTGAAGTCTATAAATCGAAAAAAAAACTTTCAATTTCTCTCTCATCGATCTCGCTCCTCCATCTTAGATGGAGCATGTTTCTCAATATATTGCTTCTCTCGTGTCGATGAAGCTTTCCACTATTCAAATCTTGAAAAAATTCCTCTGCTCGTCGGTAAATAGATGCTATCAAAAAGTTAACGAGTGAGTTAAAAAATGTTCAATGTTTAAACTTTAGCGAGCAATTTAAACGTTTTGAAATTTCAGTGACCAAAGTAAGTTTGGAAGTAAAGTTCAATGATTAAGTAATTTACCCTTAAAAAATATTTTGGCCCTTCAAAAATTTTAAAATTATCATTATATTTTTATTTCTTTGAATATTTTTAATTAAGTCTCCTTTTAAAAATTTTGAAAAATTTCGTTAGACCTCTAAAATTTTAAATTAAACCTTCCTAATATTTTAAAATTTTTATTTTAGGCTTTTAAAATTTTTAAAAATTTTAAGTAAGTCCCCTAACTTGTTAAAAATTTTAACTAGGTCCCTTAACTTATTTTGCTAAGATCCACTCCTATCGATAAGCCTTGATATTTAGCTCTTTAGTATATATGTTTGTACTCATGCCTCTCTGCTTAAGTTTTAATTGCAGGCTTATGTTTATAAATTGCATGAACTAAAGTAGTGTGAAAGTGTGTCACTGAAGCAGCAAAGCTTAGCGTCCAAATTGTCTCTATTCACAGGTTAATAGATTTTGTTCGTGTTCGAGCAGCATTATTGGTGAGAGATTTCAACACGTCCCATTTCGTAGTATAATACCTTAAGTCTCTTAGTAATATGCGTATTCATAAGATTTTACGTTTTGATTATCACTAGGAAACTCCTATTTTGTATATACTTATCAACTTATTTATTTATTATTATGATATTACTGATTTAGTTTAAAACAACGTTTTGAGTGTTTTTAGCAAACAATAATTTGAAGAAAAAAATTGCTGGTCGGTTTAGTGGCCCAGTGCAGAAACTTGGATCTCTTACTTGACGGATAAAAATCATCGGCCATTTTTAGTATTTTTATGCCTTAATACTAAAAAATGTTAAAAAATTAAATTTCAAATTTTAACTTTAAATTCTAAATCCTAAACCCTACACCCTATACCTTTAAAATACATTCTACCCTAAATTTCATAAACCCTAACCTTAAACTCTAAACCTAATTTTTAGTGTGAGGTATAAATAAAGGCACCGAAAAAGGGCAGAAGATTTTTTTTCCTTGTTTGACCGACTTGAATTTAAAATGTTACAAAATCAAATTGGAAAAGTTATGAAATAATGCATCAAATTAACACTCTCGATGAAGTAATAAAAACCATTAAAACTTTTCATGAAACAAACGTACAACTTGTATTTAAAGAAAACAAAAACCACTTTTTCATAAAGGAAAAATATATGATGCACTGACGGTAAAAATATTTTGTTTTTATAAGTGCTTTAATTTCAAGAGTTAGAGATTTAATTTAGGGTTTATTATTTAGGGGTTTAGGTTCAAGGATTTAGAATTTAGAGCCTATAGTTAGAATTTGATGTATCACGCTCTCCTATTGTATTTTTATTTTTTAATTTTAATTTTATTCTTTAGCATTATTTTCTTCTTGGACTAAAGTTTAAATTTTCGATTTTATTATTTAATTTCGTACTTTATTTCAATTTAGTTTGTTTTATCTTTTCACATTTTTAGGATAGATTATCTTTAATAAATTTTATCTATCTTTATCTTTACCTTTAATTAATATTTTATTTTATTTTTGTATTTGAATTTGAATTTTTTTAGGATAAGCGTCCAAGATCAAGAAAAGTTGGATCCAAGGAGAAAGTTATATTCGAAAGGGATTTATAGGCTGATTTTAAGGCTTATAAAAGCCTAATTTTTACCCTAATCCCCCCTCAAAATTGCTAGCCGTCTAAACCTTTCCCATCCCCCAATCTCTTTTAGCGCCAATTGCACCCAACCCCCTCACCTTCTTTCCACTCATTCTCACCCACCATCTTTATTACTCGTCTTTTCTTTCTTTTCTTTCCCCCATCACCATTAAAACTTTCACCCCTTCCTTCCACTCTTTCTTTTACTCTTCCAATTCTTTAGTTTCTCTCCCTTTCTTTGTTCTTTCTTTCATCCGATCTACAACCAAAGAAACATCCATGACATCGAAACTCAAAATCTTGGTGCACCTAAGTTCTTCCAACGAAACTCCTTTCAACCGATATGCAACTCTGGCCATAGAAGAATAATACCTCTCCAAGTTTACTAGCCGCAAGATTTGGGAAGAGCAAGGCTTTGCCTACTCCGACTCCCACAAAGATTTCGGCCTTGACCCAACCATCTTCCTAGTCATCGAGCATCAAAAATGGCAAATTTTTTGTTGTCAACCAAAGTCGGGCAACACAACATGGGTAAGAGAGTTCTATGCTCATTCTCCTAATTTTGACAATACCTATATTTTTGTCCGTGACAGAGCAGTCCCTATTGACGCCGATCACATCAACGTCTTCTATGGTGTCCACATTGAGAAAGACGAGCACCAATAATTCGTGGACAAGATCATGGCCAAATGACTCGAAAATGTGCTCCAAGACCTCACAATTCTGGGCACTCAGTGGAACAAAGGCTCACACAAGGGCATGATAAACCTCATTCGGCTTAAACCCGAGGCAAAACTTTTGAACAAATTTGTTAAAACTTGTTTAATGCTCACATCACACAACACCATCGTTGACATGTTGGATTAAAATCCGTAATAGTGGGCACATATGTATAATGTATATTGTTATTTTAAAGTATGACACAAAATTAAGTGACCAATTATGTTAGGCGTGTCATGGGTATTAAAATGTCATGGAAATAAAACTGTAGATACCATAAGATGTATTTATAATTCGATGAGGGGCAGAGTTATAAATACTTAATAGTTGATTATTAAATCAACTATATAAAGAGGTAGTGGTCCCCAAGAAATAGGTTAACTTTTTTTTTCTCTTCCCCATCAGAGAGTTTTACGTCAAGAGATAACCTATCTTCTTGGAAGATCAATACCAAATATTTGAAATTTCAACATCAAGATTCAAGGTTTTCAGTCTACCGATTAATTCAGGTACGCTTCCGCATTCAGTTTATTCAGTTTATTGTTCTTTACGATTTGACATGATAGATCATGGGTTTAGATTTCATAATTATTTATGATTTGGTTCTAACAAGTGGCATCAGTGCCTTGTCATGTTGAATCATTGAGAATGAATTAAGTTTCTATTTTATATTGATTCGGTCTTAAAGTTTTATGGATTAAGATTTATATTGAAGTTTTAGGTTTTGATTAAGTATGAATTTAATATTTTAGGGTTTTATCGTATATATTTGTGCGATTTTGAATTATAAAATATTGCAATTTTAGTGATGTTTATTTTGAGTGTTCTATTTAATTTTTACTTCCCGATCAAGAACATAGTCGCTGGAATAAGGTAAAAATAATTGAATTCATGTTTAAGTTTTTATTGTACTAAATTTTGGATTTACTATGAATATTGAATTTGAGCCATACAATTGTAAATCCCCTTAATTTCAAAGCTTATAAATTGCATCATGTCATGAATTGATTAAGCTCATCAAATCTTATGATTTACATCATTTTGTAATTACCGATTAATTACAGTTTTAAATTTTGCTGTAAAATTATGGTGGTTGCATGTTTAAGGTTTCTTTTAGAAACAATTAATGATTTGGGTCTTTCGGTTTCTAATTTGATTATTTAGACTATCTTATTATTGGTTAATTTAAAAAGATATGAGTGAAGTCTTAGCTTCAATTGAAGTATATATACTTTGGATTATATAATTTCGGTATTGATTTAAAATACGGTTTTTTATTTCTCTGACATGAAACTTGTTCTTATTTAGATTATGTGAACTATTTTTAATTTTGGTTATTAGGTTATTATGGATATATTAAAGTTTCATGTGATCACTGTATGAATTAAAATCATTTATATGATACTTCTGTTTTTGGCTTTTAGTTAAAGATTGAATATTTTGAATTCAACTTTGATTTTGGTAAATGCATGCTTAAGGTTTAAGACATTTTTTTAAGAAACATTCAAAGATTTAGTTTTTTTTATATTTCTGATAGCCCCATTAGACAACCTTATTTTGGGTTATTTCGGAAGCTTAAGTATTATCAGAAATTTAAGTTTTGACTGTTACAAATATTAATTTTGAATATCGGTATATTTATGTTATATATTTTAAGATAAATTAATTGAAGCATTAAGTCACCAAAGTGACCTCTATTGTAGAAATTATTTTATTTTAATATATAGAAAGTTTTGTGCATGTAAGTCGGATTATGTTAGTATTGATCGGCCCAAAGGAAGGTTAATAATTGACATTATTACATGTATAACTGTGGTAATAAACATATGATAATTATTCAGTTTTATATGTGAGCAATAAATCGGCCCAAATGAAGATTTCTGTTCGACATATTCTTATTATCAATGTTTGATTACTGTACCAAGATATCACTTGCAAGTTAATGTTTTGTCCAAAGATGAAATATTAATAGAGTGTCTGGTATCTTGATATGAGGTTTATCTTTATCCAAATTTATTATTATTTTGGTTATCTTTTAATTTGATTGAAAGATAAAATTAAGACAAATATTTTGAAACAATTAAATTTATATTTTTGGCTTCGAATGTCTAATGTTTTAATGGATTAATTGAAACATAACGTCACCAAAGTGACCGCTTTTGTGTAGATTAGTTTATTTAAAATATTAATATAGTTATGAGTTTTTGTAATTCATGCGTTTATTAATTGGCCCAAAGGAAAGTTAATATTTGACAGAATTACAACGACAACTGTGGCGATAAATGTGTGAAAATTATAAGGTATTTTATGTAAGCAATACATTAGTCCAAAGATTAATCTATTGTTTGACATAGTTTATTATCAATGTTTGATTGCTACAACAAGAGTACCGCTTACAGTTAATATTATTGTCCAAAGACTTGATATTAATGTTGTGCTTGGTATCTTGAGGGGAACTAGCCATTATTTTGAATTTATTTGTTTACTTATGAATATTTATGTGAGCTTGTTTTTATTTTATTTAGTTATTTTTGTTCTATATTTAGGTAATTTATCTTTGCTGACACAATATCTGTTAAATACATTCTACACTTGTGTTTAGTGAAATTAATTTCAAGGAATAGAAAAGACACTTACATAAAGTATTTGATTGTATGAACATAGACCTTGCACTAAGGGAAGAACAACTCACGCCTCTCATGGCGGTAAACACCCATAATAGAGATTTTGAGAGGTGAATTCGTTCAAATTGCATGAGTTTAATGATCATAAAGTACAACATTCTAGAATTCTTTAGGAGCACAAATCTAAAGATATTACTTATACTAAGGGAATCGTCGATATGGTGGTAGTTGAAAGGCTGGGATCATGTGTCATTGGAACCACGGTTAAGACCATCGGAGTAGCAAACTTACAGAGATAATTGCAGAAAAGGGGCTGGAAGAATTTGTTGTTCGTCAGATTGCAGGGAACCAATTTCTGATAATGCTGGAAATAGCTCTCGTGAGGGAGGGGTATCATGAAATCATCATCAGCGGGCAATATTTTTTTTTAAATAATCTTAAAATAATTACAAAATAATATCTATTACGATTATATAGACTCAGCTAATACCTCGTCTAAAGAGCCGAGCTTAAATGAAGTTTTGATAGAGACTAGTTTCCAGGCTGCCACCTACAATGAATGCTATGTGCAAACCTAAAGCTTTTATAAAAATTTAAAATATCGAATTAGATTATAAAAATTTAAAATAAATAAGATAAATTTTAGATTAAATAAAAAATTTAGGGATTAAATTGAAAAAAATAAAATTATATTAAAAATATTGGATTAAATTATAAAAATTAAAAACAAATAAAAATTTAAAAAATTTAAGGACTAAACTGAACAAAAATTATATTAAAAAGATCGGGATAAATTATAAAAATTAGAAATAAATAGAGGTCAATTTTAAATTAAATAAAAACTTTAAAGACTAAACTAAAAAAATAAAATTATATTAAAAATATCAGACTAGATTATAAAAATTAGTTACAAATAGAAGTTAACTTCATATTAAATAAAAAATATAGGGACTAAACTGAATAAAAAAATTATTTTAAAATTATATTAATCTTAATTACAGTTTAACTTTTATATATATTTATATTAAAATATTATTAAATTTTAAGTTAATTTAGTGGCTAAATTTTTATATTTTTTTTCCTTAGGTGCAAAATTTTGTATATTTTTTTCTTACAAAATAATGTCGTTTTGAACGATAAAAACATCAAAACAGTCTTATCAAAATGACGTTTTGGTTCGACGTTTATATCAGCTACCTTTAATCTGGTTTAATTTTCTTAATTTAAAATACACATTTTATTTAAATTTATAAATATTAATATAAAATTATATTTCTATTATTTTAAATAGAAACGTTGATAATTTGAACATGTTGAGCTATACTAGACTTGGGCCCAAACCTAGATTTTTTAAATTGGGCCTCAATCGACCCATAATTCACGTCGTTACCAGTAAAGCAAACGGATTATACCGATAAAACAACTATTGCTGACAAAATGAACCTTGTGTTAAACAAAAAGGTTTAATTTTGTTTCCAGTCCCTGTACTCGTCAAACTTTTAAAATTAAATTCCTTTATCAGATCCCACCAGACCCACCCAATTTTCGATTTTCAGAATCCGTTTCGGATTTGAAGTTCTTGCGACTAAACCCTGTTTCAGGTACCCTTTTTGAACTGTTTTCATGCTTTTGCTGCATTTCTCATTATCTCATTAGGTTTATAGATTTGCTAAATGTAAATTCACTCTATGAAAATGGCCCCAAATTTGAAATCCTTCATTGTTTTTTCATCTGTTTTTGTTCTGTTCTTAGCAATCTCTTTTAGTTTTAGCAAAACAAATTACTACAAAATCCTGCACCTGAAATCAAGTCTCACTTCTTACAATTACCCAACTTTATTTCAATCTTTTCTGTCATTTTTGCTAAAAACCCCAAAACCCAACGATTCCCGGTGGTCAAATCCGATTTCCAGGCCTTCCCACTGTGTTCTATGGATGGCTCCATTCCTTTCGGGTGGTGGGTATAGTTCAGAAGCATGGTCTTATGTTTTAGCACTCAATGAATACATCAAAAATCTCGAAAACCCGAGTTTCAAATTGGGTATTTATCAACATGGTGATTTGGAGTCCCTTGAGTTTTGGGAGGGATTGCCCCAAGATGTAAAAGATTTGGCAATTGAGCTGCACCAAACTGAATGTAGAAAAGATGAGACTATTGTGGTTTGTCATAGTGAGCCTGGTGCTTGGTATCCTCCGTTGTTCAAAACCCTTCCTTGCCCTCCAACCGGTTATCATGATTTCATGTTTGTTATCGGTAGGACGATGTTCGAGACGGATAGATTGAATTCGGAACATGTAAAGCGGTGTAATAGAATGGATTCTGTTTGGGTTCCTACTGAGTTTCATGTGTCTACATTTGTGCAAAGTGGTGTTGATCAGTCTAAGGTTGTGAAAGTTGTGCAGCCTATTGATGTGAGGTTCTTTGATCCCTTGAAGTATGAGCCATTGGATATTGCTGCCGCAGGGAATCTGGTTTTAGGTGCAAAAAAACCCGATTCAAGCCCTGGAAAGGAGTTTGTGTTCTTGAGCGTCTTTAAATGGGAGTTTAGGAAAGGATGGGACGTGTTGCTCGAAGCGTACTTGAAAGAATTCTCCAAGGATGATGGGGTGGCTTTGTACTTATTGACTAATCCTTATCATTCTAGTAGTGATTTCGACAACAAGATTGTTGAGTTTGTGGAAGATTCTGGTATCGAAAAGCCGATTAACGGGTGGGCTCCTGTGTATGTCATTGATACTCATATAGCTCAAACCGATTTACCCCGACTATACAAGGCTGCTGATGCATTTGTTCTTCCATCAAGGGGAGAAGGCTGGGGAAGGCCTGTTGTCGAAGCCATGGCAATGTCGTTGCCAGTAATAATAACTAATTGGTCAGGGCCTACCGAGTATACGACAGCAGAGAATAGTTATCCGTTGCAGGTGGAAAGAATGAGTGAGGTAAGAGAAGGACCGTTTAAAGGGCACTTGTGGGCTGAACCGTCAGTAACTGAGCTTCGAGCGCTTATGAGGCAAGTGATTAGTAATGTGGAGGAGGCCAAGGCTAAAGGTAGGCAAGCAAGGAAGGACATGGTCACTAGTTTTTCTCCAGAAATCGTTGCAGAGATGATCACAGGTCATATACAAAACATACTTGACAAAGAACAAGGTAATGCATGATCAGCAACTGGTGATTTTGCATGAGTTTACATGTTTGGCCAATTAGGCTATAAAATTAGAGCCTTTATTTATGCTGTCAATCTTGTCCGGTGGAATCAGTTCACTGAGGCCAATTCAAAACAATATAAAAATACAGTCTGTTTCACTCGATAGCTCTTCGTCTTTGTGTTGTGACATTTCGACATTCCTTTGATAATGAGAGATATTTTTTTTTTACTTTTATGTCTCATGATATTCGTGTCCTAGTTGTTTCAATACTCGCATGTGCCCTTACCCCCGTTGACATCCTAAACCGATCATTTGGTGTTTACTGGAGTTTAGACACAAATGCCAACAACTACGAGACGAAGTGAATGGATCAAGACCTGTGCCAATGGTACCGCCGGTCCCGGGATAGTCCTCTGTAACTCTGGCAAAGATGCAGACTCGGAATCGAGTTATCTTCAAGTCTGTGTAGTATGTTCTTTGCTAAAAAGCAAACACAGTGATGAGACAAGTGTGGAGCCTCAATGCTGAAGCAACTTGACTGAATTTACTCTTTTTGGTGATAATTTGGTAATTGTTTTTCTTATTTGATCCTCTTACTTTATGAAATTTGTGAACGGAATTAGACCAACTTTTTAATTTTCAGAAATCTTATGGGTCAAATTCTAACAAATTTAGAATAGAAAGACTAACTTCTCAGTTTTTGTAAATATAAAAACAAAAGGTGAAAAAGATATTGAATTTAGTTTAAAAATATAAAAATCTTGCATCAAAAACAGTTGAACATATATAGTTCTGTTTAGTAAAGTTTTGTACATACACTTAGGTTTTAGGTCCGAATCTCCTTAAACACATTTTTAATTTAGAAAATATATTGCATTGTTTAACTTATATACAAAAGTTTGTAAATCAAATATGAAGTATAATATTTGATTTAGTGGTTAAGGCACACTTAAATGGTGGTTCGTGATGGTTTACAAGATAAAAAATAATTATTTCTTTAAAAAATCATTTTCTCGGTTAATTTAATATAAAATTAATTTAAAGACATCGAACAAATTCGATATTCTATGTGTATGATGAATACAATTATTACTAAATATAAAAGTTTGTATTTAAAAAATAAAATAAAATGGGTATAAAATACGTGATTTATATGTCGATGGAAATTAAAAAAATTCACAAATATCTTAATTTTAAAGTTTATAAATTTACAAAAATTCACATTTGTAACGTCGTACATATAAATGATTAAATTTATTGAATTATATCGAATTTAAACTTTCTATATATGGATAAAATGTCAGTTGATTAAATGATCTCAACACCACATGGTAGTAGACGCAATCATTTTATTAATAGAATTTGTACATATAAATGATTAAATTTATTAAATTATATGAATAGAATGTAAAAGTTTTTAGAACTAAAATTGTTATTGCATTATATCAAGACATTCGTTTCAATCTTAACAGCATAGTAACATGTTTATCATAAAATTTTAATTGAATAATAAAATAATTATTTAAAAAAAAAACATGTTTGTTACATACTTTTAATTATATCAGTTGTGATGTGCTTTACCCTTATATATCCTTGGAGTTTCAAAGTATAGCAACACAGTTTTGTAGTCTTGAGTATCCTCAGTACAAAAAGTACCAGTTTTTATTCCAAGCAACTGAGTCATGGCGGATTCATCCGAGTTCAGCAAATCAATGGTAGATCAGCTTCCCATGGAAAGCTTTTGGGACATTCCTCTGTATCAATGGGAAGGGTTCTGGTACAGATCTTATCACCTCGAAGCAACAATAGCGCTCCGTTCACACTTCTCATCCCGAGACGACGATATCATCTTAGCCTCCCCCATGAAAACCGGCACCACATGGCTCAAAGCCCTTTGCTTCTCCATCGTCAACGCCGCCGCCCCCGACAACGAAACCTTGGCCAAGACAGACGAAGACCACCACTGTGACCCGCTCGTCGAGAACCACCCCGCCGTCTACGTCCAGACCCTGGAAGTCCAAGTTTACTCCGCAAAACCACCGCCGGACGTTTCATCCATGAAGTCCCCAAGGCTTTTCCACACTCACTTCCCTTACACCGCATTACCGGACTCCATTAAAACCACCAACTGCAAGCTTGTTTACATAGCCAGAAACCCTAAAGACACACTAGTTTCAATGTGGCATTTCTTCAACAAGCTGCGAACGCCAGAACAAGGTCCATACCCGTTGGAGAAAGCACTCGAGCTGTTCATCAATGGCGTCTCCCATTTCGGGCCGTTCTTCGACCACGTTTTGCAGTACTGGAACCAGAGCTTGAAATCCCCCGACAAGGTACTGTTACGAGGACCTTAAAAGAGACCCCATTGAGAGGTAAAGAAGCTAGCTTTGTTCCTGGGAGAACCTTTTGGTGATGAGAAAGAGGTTGAAGATGTGATATGGAGGTGCAGCTTGGAGAGGTTGAAGAGCTTGGAGGTGAACAAAAATGGCGTGGATCCTTGGGTTGGGATGCAGAACAGTACGTATTTCAGGTCTGGGATCGTCGGGGACTGGAAAAACATGTTTAGTGATGAGATGAGTGAGCGTTTGGATCAAATCACTGAGAAGAAATTGAAGGGGTCTGGGCTTCTCTTTGAGATTTGAGCTCTCTGCACTTTTTTTTTTTCCTTTTTTCGTTAGCTTCAGCAATGTAATAAAGTATTCAATTATATGTACTATTAATTGAGCGGTTAAAAATATTTATTTTATTTAATTTTATATAAACTCAAATCTCGAAATATAATATATTTACTTAATAAAAAAGTATTTAATTATATACCCGGTGTGTAGAAGATGGTTTAAAGACGTTTTAAAAAATATATAATAAAAGTACATGAACTAAAATGAGGAATTAAATATTATAGGGACCGAAATATTAAATAATATAAAACTTAAAATATTATTCACCAACTTAAAATATTATTTTTTATAATATTTTTAAGTTGATATTCTCACAACAAATATCAATACTTATACACAAATTTTAATACTTATAAAAATTTAAAATGTTATAAAAAATTATATATATCAATACTCGAAATTAAATTTTAATACTTAACCATCGACTTATAATATATTTTATAATATTTTTTTTGGTCAGTGTCGCACCGCAACTGGCCGACCCTGTCGTACTTTAGACTAACATAGGATACGGCGTCATTTAGTTAATTAGGGGGTTAAAACTAAACGGTGTAGTATTATTCATCTCATCAAACTCTCAATGCATTTCAACTTCAGATCTCAACCGTCCATCTTCTCCCCTATAACTCAATCTCTCGCCTCTCATTTTTCCCTTCCTCTGTCACTCGCTGTCTCCCGTCAACGCTCATCGATTCAAGATCTGTTAGTATTTGTCTTTTCACTCTTGAAATTTCATTTCTTATGATCTGAAATTTTCTGGGTATTCATTGTTTTCTCTTAATTTATAGGATTTGATCTGATCAGATAAAAAGTAGCAGAAAAAAGATGTTTGGGAGAGCTCCAAAGAAAAGCGATAATACCAAATACTATGAGATATTGGGAGTACCCAAAAACGCTTCCCAAGATGATCTAAAGAAGGCTTATAGAAAAGCTGCTATTAAGAACCATCCCGATAAGGGCGGCGATCCTGAAAAAGTTTGTGTTTTTCCGATTGGTTATGTGTTTTGTTGAATTGGGTTTTCCTCGTTTTGTTTTGATTGTCTTTTGATCGGGGCGAATTATGAAATGATGTGTTATTTTTAATTTATGCTTTGAGTTTTGTTGATTGGGCTTGAGAATTTTGGGGTTTAGGGTTTGTTGGATTATTTGTTGTTTTGGATTGTGTAGAGTTTAGCGTTGTTTGATTATTGCATTGTGTGTTGGAATTCAGTTTAAAGAGTTGGCTCAAGCTTATGAGGTGCTGAGTGATCCGGAGAAGCGTGAGATTTACGATAAGTATGAGAAGGAATGGGC